>FTPT01000020.1:332351-400989 GCA_900156845.1 Coprinopsis strossmayeri
GAACAAGCAACATGGTTATTTTACTTAATTTCCTTAATATATCGGTACCTAAATCCCGGGGTGATATCAGGCTTTGCCCGTGGTGAATGGGTGCGAGAGTCGTGGAGAATTACGGAGCAAAAGACTGAAAGACTCGGATATGAACCGCCGCGACTCGCCTTTGAAATTGCCCACCTTGCTCTATTTCGACTGCAAGATACCGGCGGCAGAATCCCCAAGTCCTGCAACCCCCTGATGATCTGGTGCGGAGGCTTCTGCTACTTCTCGCTTTTTCGATCACTTCCATGCTATTTGTATCCCCGTAAATTTGCAGAGGGTGTTGTCGTCGATCGACAGCGGTCGACCGGGGGAACATAAGGATCCATTTTTGAATCCACGACAATGAGCCTATGATCGACGTCTAAAAGTAGGCTCTTCGCTGTCCTCCGTTCCATGACGACGTTTGTACAAAACATTATTCCAGCCACTAGCTATTTGTTTCATTTCTTTTGCTAATTATTTCTAGCGTATTGTCTCTGGTATTCGTCTCTCTGGCCTTTTCAGCCCCGAGCCTGAGGCTGCTCTGTAGTGCTGGCACGTGACGATATTGTATCCCGATCATAATTGGTTTCCCAATCCGGATGGCTCCTATCCTTCACCTCCTCATACTACTTACGATATGTCTCACTCAATACCTTTGAGGAAGTTTTCCAGCCATAGCTAGCCCAATCTAGGCTATATGGAGGATGGAGTACCCATCACATCCAATCACTCACTTTTCTGAGTTATGGAGCCTGGAGCACTGCCATCTATCCGGCATACCCAATGCATCAAGAGTAGGAGTTCGACCTCTGAAGATATTTTCTCGGTAATTCCTGCTTCTCTGATATAATTCCAGTTACTCATTACTCAGTCTCAAAGCACATAATAGTATATAGGCCCTTCGAGCGGAAAATTCATTTGCACGAGGCATTCAAGATATGTCTGGGCCTTGTCTTGGTGACAAACAATTACCTGGAATAGAGTGGAGCTTGCTGCCAAGATATGCCAAGCGATGGAGATCGGGGTTATGTATTATCAGAGCGGATAAGGGCCGCCTATTCGAGTTTTGTTCTTTTTTCTCTAACGCTCATCTGCGTCTTCCCTTCTTTTCCAGAGACCTTCCTTTTCGTGCGGTGATTCTTCAGCTAGGTTTCTGAAGTCCTACACTTCCTCTCCCTCTTCATATAACGCTGCTTTTGCGCCCTTCTGTCTCCCTCGACTTCGACATTCTTACCAAGGGTTTCGGGAACGATGTTCACTTCTCGATTCTTGCTCTTCACCCTCGCACTTCTCGTCGCTATTGTCAATGCGGTGCCAACGAAAAGGACGATTCGTGTTCGTCGCGGCACATGTGCGAGGAATACTCTCATTGTAGTTCCTCCTACTACCTCCACTCTTGTCGTTTCCTCGTCTGCTGTTCCGTCAACTACCTCAATCGTCTTCTCAAGCTCTCTACCGGCGTCTTCAACGACCACCCGAGCATCAGGCACGGCTCCCACCACGGCATCGTCTGCAAGACCAACTATCTCTTCCGTTAAGCCGTCCAGCAGCAGCACCCGTGCCTCCACTTCTGCGGCTGCTGCTCCTACTGGTGTCATCCCAGGCTTGCTTGGAAGCTTGTTCCCTACTCAAGGTTACGGAAGCAGGGCATGGTCGACATCCAACGCCCTAGGCAATGCCCTGGCCCTGTCGGACAATACATTCAGGCCCCAGAATGTGCTCAGGGCAGTGCCTCATACCTACACAAATGCCCCGGATGGAAGGAGATCCATGAGAGCATTTTATCCCCGTGGCTCTTATACCTTTGGTTACCAACCTCAGGGTGGTTTCTCCTTCTACGCCCCAGGACCCTCCAACGTTGACTTGACCACTGCCAAGGAAGCCACCTTCGCCTATTCTGTGTACTTCCCCAAGGGCTTTGCCTTCAACCTTGGCGGCAAGCTCCCTGGTCTCTGTAAGTACACCGTCTTTATATGTCCCCGAATATGATCTTATTCTGTTGTTTAGATGGTGGTAACAGCGCTGGTGAAGCTGTCGGATGCTCTGGCGGCAGGCGATCTTCTGCTTGTTTCTCTGCCCGTCTCATGTGGCGCACTGGTGGAGAGGGTGAATTTTACACCTACCTTCCCCCTCATACCGACTCCCGCTTCTCTGCCAACAGCAAGATCTGCAACCTGCCCAACTCCTACTGCCATCCTACCTATGGTGCTTCCATCGGCCGTGGCATTTTCAAGTTCGCCACGGGTGCTTGGACCACCGTCAGCGAGCGTGTTCGCCTCAACGATGTCGGAAAGGCTAATGGAGAGCTCGAATTGTTTGTCAACGGAAAAAGTGTCCTGAACGTCAGTGGCCTCATCCTCCGTGACAGCGCTTCTGGCCGTATCCGTGGTATGCAGATGCAGACCTTCTTCGGAGGTAAGCAATCCACTCTTTCTTTTTGTTTGTTCTTTTTGTCTGACGGTATATCTCAGGTTCCAAGCCCGAGTTCGCGAGCCCTAAAGACCAGGAAGTCTTTTTCTCTGACTTCTCGGTCGGTATCACCAAGACCCTTTAAAGACAGCGTTTCCACCCACCGATTCCCTTTTTTCACCCCACCATGGAAAAGAACTGATGCTTACGACATTCCTTTTTATGATTCTCGATACACGGCCAACTTCGCTATCCTGCCTTAGATGCAAGCATAACTGCTAAACTCTTCCATCCGGCATACTGTGCAAGCACAGGACGATCTTCGTGTCAAGCCAGCCTTGATACTTCATGAAGTTTTGATGACCATGAAAAGTTATAGGTCGCAGGGTTCTACTAATTTGTCTCCTAGTCTCCAAAGCAGACTACTCGCTTTACTTGGGGCTTGAAGTCTCATTACTACTCTAGAACGCGCTAGCGCATTGTTGTATCTACCTATACTCATATGAACTCATCCGTGATGTTGTAATCTATGATATGCTGTTTTTGCTTATATTCTATGCCTGAGAGTCGATATCCAAAAATATGCGGTAACAGCCAAATCGCGCTGCGCCCGCAATTGCTCTTGCCATCATACTTCCATGATGGGCGACCCGCCTCCCGATAAACACGACTTTGTTACGGCCAACAGAGAGTATTTCGACAAACAAGCTCATGAATATCGACCATCAAAGTCCTCGCTAGAGTTGGCGAAACGGTAGACGGCCCAAATCATAGCAGCAGCACACGGCATTCATACCGATATCAAACCCTTTCCTAGAGTTGCTAGAGCAATCGTCCGTCGTCAGGAACTGGATGATGAGAACACGGAACTGTTGGACTTTGCTTGCGGTGCAGGTGCGATTCTGTGCATTTTCGATATGGGATATCGCATCAACCGTGACGGTATTCTTTTATTAGGTCTGCTGTCGCAACGGCTTGCGCCTCATGTCAAGTCCATCGTAGGCGTGGACATAAGCCAAGGGATGGTCGATGTCTACAACACCTTTGTCGCAAATCAAGGCATCTCTTCAGACGAGATGAGTGCTGTCTGTGTGGACCTGAATCAGGAAGGGAACATCTTGTCTGGACGCAGGTTTGATGTGATTGTGGTAAGTCCTTCCCTCACACCCGTCAGATCTTGTTCGCAGTATTGTTGTTCCCCAGTGCGGAATGGCCTTCCACCACTTCGAATCGATCGAAGACACGACACAGATGCTTGTGAAATACTTGAAACCTCAGGGGTCTCTTCTTGTCGTTGACCTTCTGAAAGTGGAGGATGTCGACCTGGACGAGCTCTTTCCAGATCACAAGAATCACATCGTTGTGCATCGAGGCGGGTTCTCGGAAGCTGATATCGAGAAGGCTTTTGCTTCTTCCGGACTAAGCCTGGAAATTTATCCCGACATCGCGGTAGAAAAGCATGGTCAAAAGCTATATCTTTTTGTCGCCAAAGGCGTTCGGAAAGCGGAATGAACCTCGACAACCACGTACACCTGTTGTTCCTCTTGCAGTGAGCTTCCCACAGGAGGGTCGGTCTTGAGCAACGTCGAATAAGCCGTAAGGAGCTCCCCCACTCGATGTCACTACAATGATTATAACAGCCATCTTAATCCGACCCTGTCCACCCTCCAAAATACGGAATTACCATAAATTGGATGCGAATATGCACGCAGGACCCACATACAATGCATTATAATGTCGTTATTACGGACAACAACGGACATGCACGGGCCCTCCCATTGTCATTGCTGTTGTGACGCTGCCGTCTCTGTAAGTGCAGCGTCCAGCAAGGTGGGCTTCACCCTGCTATTCTTGAAACACCTCACAGTCCCTTTAATTGATCGGCAGGTAATACTTGTTTTCCGCATTGTAGGCTTTGACATTCCCTGTGAACTCCCGGTACTTGCAGACTTGACGGATGGAGAGAAAGTGGTATCGCGGGGAGAGACAGAAGATCCATCGGCTGTTGATGGATTGGAGACACCAGATCGAGACTGAATGCAGTCGGTACGCAATAGGGCTGTGTAACACGGAAGTACTCACCCGCTGACGGGCTATCTTAGAGCGGCCTTTTCGCCGGCGCTAAGCATCGTGTCGCAACAGGTTAGTTGGCGAAACCCATGAATCAACTGAGGCACACCTTAGCCCTTGCAGAGGACTTGGGTCTGTCATCTAAGTGTGTCGGTGCGGCTGACTCTATGGAAGCTTCTACTAATTCACGTTCTTCTAACACGGCCAAGAGTAATTCACGAAGAGCAAGGGATTCTGCATAGGTATATTGTCGACGCTGAAGGAGTGGTTCGACTTGGCGGCTTTCTACATCTGGGAAAGTGTTCCTTGTGGCCAGTGTCTTAATGCTCATATCCTGCGACGCGTTGGAGTACGTGAGCGCTTGGCTGTTTCGAGAAAGATCAAGATGGGACGCACAATGGGAAGGGCAAGAATCGAGGATTTCAACCCCAAACAAATGACAAGAACAACGGTTGTAAGGTGCATAATGATTTATTTCTGCAAGGTGACATCGTCAAAAGAGGTTTGTTACCACTTACGGCTGAACACATACATGTAACATCCAATGGGGCCAGCCCTGTTCTAGCAAAAAAGATTCATCGACGGTTAGAGTTGGAAAATGGGTGGAGGCGCTGGGGGCTTACCGAGGGGACAGCTGCACCTGGCAAGCTGGAAAGCCGACCTCATCGTGGCGGCGTTGGCTTTATATACAATGGGCGTTGGATGGACAGGCCGGAACATCTGGCACATCAAGGACTAATCAAGGATGTTACGCCCTGGTAAATATTACCATCATTTATAGATGATGGGCTGAAATATATATATGATATGTTCTCTTCGGGTCGGTGGTATTGAGCAGCGGTGGAGTAAATGGTAGTATCGTGCCTCAATTCTAGCCTTGCTTCACGACCTTTCTGGGTTTTGCAACGAGACCTGAATCAGTTTGAACCACACCCTCCGGACGGTGGACTATATATAGCATCACCATCACAAGTCTGAAACACCGAAAAGAGCGATGAAGGGATTTTATGTAGGCGTAAGAACACGTAACTTTACTTGACGCTCTTTATGCTTCCGTTTTGACTTCACAGACCCCGAGATGGTGGTGTGCAGGTCGCAAGTCCAATAACGCATTATTTAGGGGCGTTCCAAGTAGAGTCGTGGCTGTACAGCGCACTGTGAGATTGATGAGTAAGCGAAGCGCCTTCACCTCTGCCCCATGACCATCGGACATCGCCATGACTAGACATCTTACCACAGCGTTGAACAGTGTTATATTGACGAACATGTAGAGAAGACGATGGCCTCACAAAGCTCCTTTGAATACTTTGAAGAAGAAGACTCCCAATTTCTGAGAGCTCTGCAGGAAGCTACATTACCGGGAGACCTTCCCAGGGCTGAGCCTGAAGATGTTCGTATGGAAGACGATGACGACGACGATTCTGTTGAATCAGATTATCGTGGGCCGCCATTAGGAGGACAGCCTTTGAAGCGCCGGTATTCTGATCTAGAAGAGGACACCGCGCATGACCAGGTTACAAACAATGACGAGGATATCTATGGCGCATCGCGTTTTGGTGGATTTGGACAGTACATGCATAGGAAACGCGCTAAGCTGCAGATACAGAACACAGCTATAAGAGATAGCCAGGAAGACGAAGGCCATAGCCAGATATTCAAAGGGCTGGCCATCTACGTGCGTTGAATTTGTCCAATGAAGTTGGGCATACGGACTCACGGGCACTATAGATTAACGGCTACACCCAGCCCTCCGTTCAAGATCTAAGACAGCTTATTGTCCAGCATGGAGGCGTCTACCAACCTTATTTGGACAAGAAAAGCTTAGTGTATGTGGCATTGTCTCCTGTAATCGGGCCCGCGACGCTAACAAATATGGCAGGACCCATATCATAACATGTTCCCTGACGCCTGCAAAGATTCGTGAATTCAAACATATGAAGGTTGTCCGGCCTGAGTGGTTAGTTGGAAGTGCCAAAGCGGGTGAACTGTTACCATGGAAGGACTTCGTCTATGTCCCAGACGAGCGACCAGAAAGCTCACAGGGTAGCAAACCCAAACCACAGGTGTTGCTCACCAACGACCAGACGAAGACCCATTCATCGTCTTCAGTTTATGTCGACCCGACGTACGTCACAGATCCCAAGAACAAAGAGGAGGCCATACGAGTCCCTGGTTATGCTTCAGCAATCTCCAACCCACACGCACAACGTGCAATGGCCAATCCAGGCTGGCGCAAAGCCCATACCTCCATTGCACCCGACTTTATAGATGGCTATTACAGAAACTCTCGTCTGCATCACCTCGCCACCTGGAAGGCTGAACTGAAGGAACTCGTCCGCGAAGCGCAGGAACGAGCCGAAGCTAATGCAAATACGGGGCCGGATGGTACTATTATGGATCTAGGCAAAGTCCCTGCTGAAACGACAGCTAACGAAGGCGTGAGTATGCGAGGCGCGGAGCTGGCTATGAGGTCTCCTACCTCCAAACCCAAATGGAAGGGCAAGGGCAAAGCAGTGGAAGACTATGATCGCGTCATTATGCACTGTGATTTTGATTGTTTCTTCGTATCTGCTGGGCTCGTCAGTCGACCGGAGCTGAAAGGAAAGCCGGTGGTTGTTTGCCACTCTCAAGGAGCTCAAGGGGGAGGTTCAAGCACCAGCGAGATCGCAAGCTGTAGTTACGAAGCCAGAAGCTTTGGGGTCAAAAACGGCATGAGGTATATCTCACCATTTGCATGTGTTCCTGAAGCCCACCCGTCCATTTAGTCTCCGACAAGCACGCGAACTCTGCCCTGAAGTTATCACTATACCTTACGAATTTGAAACGTGAGTTACCTTTTTCACTTCCAAGTGCACGGCCATGACTTATTTTCGCAGATATAAACGATTTTCGTTGCTTTTCTATACTGTCCTTATGTCCCATGCCGATGATCTCCAAGCCGTTTCAGTGGACGAAGCGTTGATTGACGTGACAACCGCTGTCTCGCAGCTACGATCGCAAGCAGCTCATCACGACAGCTCCATTGATCCAGCAAAGGACTACGGCGAGACTATCCGCGCCACAGTGCGTAAAGCCACTAGTTGCGAAAGTCAGTCTTTTTCCTATTGCCCGGGCCCCTTGTTTCTAACATCTGTGCAGTTAGTATCGGCATTGCGCATAATATCCTTCTGGCCCGGCTGGCAACTCGTAAAGCGAAGCCAGGCGGAGCCTTCCACCTCCTCCCTGAAGGCGTCGTAGAATATCTGGCCCCACTCGATATCTCTGAACTCCATGGTTTCGGCTGGCAAACGAAAAAGAAAGCTCAGGATAAACTCGGAACGACGACCCTCGGGGAATTGATGAAGAAGAGTAAAGCTCAACTTATAGATGCACTAGGCAAAGTAACAGGCGAGACCCTCTATAATGCGATGCGAGGAATCGACGGGCGAAAATTGGAATCTGACAAACCTAGGAAATCGGTTTCCTGTGAAATCAATGTATGTTCCTGCTCTTGGTTACTTAAAGCACCTGAGCTGATGCCTGTCATCAAGTATGGCATTCGATTTGAGAACAATGAACAAGCTGAAGAGTTTATATACCAGATGGCGGTTGAAGTGAAGAAAAGACTCGACGCTGTTGATATGGTTGGTCGGTCTGTCACGCTCAAGGTGATGAAGAGGGATCCCACGGCGCCTGTTGAGCCCGCAAAGGTGGGTAATCTTCCGAAAATATGTTCTCACCCAGTTTTGCTTATATTTGTTTCAGTTTTTAGGTCATGGTCCCTGCGACGTATTCAGCAAGCAGGGCCCCTTGATCGGTCCAGGGGGCAAAGCAACCAGTGACGATCAAGTTATAGGCGAGCATGTTTGGAGGATGCTAAAATCTTTCAAATTCGATCCGAAGGATCTAAGAGGGCTGGGCATCCAAATACAGAAACTCGAACCTCCGAAAACGGCAGCTCAGGCACCGCCTGGCCAAGCGATGCTGCCATTCAAGAGCCGAACCGACCAGACGAAAGGTGTAGGCTCCTCGAATAACGTCAGTGCCGGACCACAACCCCCTGCAATTCAGCCAGGAGCAGGCGATCCAGTGAAACCTTCCACTCAGCGCCAGCTGCAAGCGAACGCAGATCCCCTCGGTCTCCCTTCCTTTTCACAAGTCGACCTGTCAGTGATGGAAGCTCTTCCGCGTGAGATCAGGGAAGAGTTGGAGAATGAGTATCGCCGTCGTTCAGCCTCTCCGTTCGTATCTCGACCAGAACAGCCCGAGAAACCCGCTCCGATGGTCTCTTTCAAGAAGACATTTCCCGGTCGAAGGTCTGCTACACCCAACCTCTTTCCCGCAAAGCCGGCTGGTCAAGGAAACAATTACAAACGAATCACCCAACAACTTGCTCCTAAATCTCGGTCAAGTCTCTCCCCAGTTAAGAGTGCGCTGTTCGCACTTTTGGAGCGGGGGAAGAAAAAGAAGAAACCGCCTCGTCCGAAGATGTCAGATGCGAAGCTGCTGGAGCTCGGTCTTGATCCAGAGGTGTTCTCAGCGCTTCCAAAGCAAATACAAGACGAACAGCTTGTCAGGGCGCGACTTCTAAAGGAAAAAGGGACACTCCCATCTCCCCCTTCCGAACGAAAGATCTTGAAACCGAAGAAATTCGTCTTGCCACCAGGGTTTGAGGTATATAGAGCACCTCCTCCCAGAGCTCGGTATCGGCAAATGCCAACTCTCAGGCGCAAGGGGAACTCGAAGAAGGAGCAGCTTGTTTTCACAGAGGCAAGCGACGTGCAGAATGTGCTTGAGACCTGGGTTACGGCATATCGTCACTGGGTGCCGAGGGAAAAGGATGTGGAGTACCTCGCCAAATACCTGTTGCAATCCGTGGATGGCTCAGGAGCATCGGATGGGGGCATTGTGAATGCGATTTCTGTGATGAAGTGGTGGCTTGTTTTGTTGCGGCGGTTCTGGCCTGGGTCTGAGATGATTGAGGACGATCCAAAGTGGATCAAGGATAAAGTTGGCCGGGCGTGGTGGGACACTTTTAGGGAAGTTAAGGGAAGGATGGATGTTGTGGCGCGTAAGAAGTTCGGAGGGTCGCTTTCTTTGAGATAGTCGGAGACCGTAGGTACACATCTATTGGTGCTGATCTTCTTCCTTTGAAGACATTTCCGAATGTTGATACCCTGAACTTCAATGGGACTGGAAAGCGTGCGAAACACTTGTTAGGGAAGTTTACTTGGGAAACACGTTGTGGCCGCAACTTGAGATGTTCGTAGAGGGATCAGATCCAGGTTTGAAAATCTCTGACTACGGTCTCAGTCCCTTTGCTTGAAGTGGAACACATTGACGTTAATAATTTAGTTTCTTCTAAAGATTATACTGTGGCTCCCCGACATGCGATTGCGTGATCGATTGCGCGTCGTTGGGCGCCTACGATTTGTCATTCTTGTATTGGCCTTATCCAAGAAGACCCGTCGTTCCATGTAGATTCTGTCTTACTCATGGTGTTTATAAGCAACCTTCAACCTTCTCCGACGCTCAACAGGTGTCTGAGTCGGCGCTTCTCGGTTCGCGATGGCTATTGACGCCGGAGAAAATCTGATGAGCATTGATGGGTACTTCCAGATTTAGCACTTTCTGAGCCATATGCGTCTTTTTCACGAACGACCGCGCAGCCCGGCCTGTCAAGGACTACCTATTGGGCAGCGGAGAAACCAAATATTGTGTTGACTGAGACAAGTGCTGATTCATCCAAAAAGCGAGAGTTAAGCATAGAATGGCCTGGGCAACGAGGGCATGGAACGCTATATAATAGGGACGGGACTCTGACTTGGCTTGCATCTCACAACAGCTCCGCCCCCCCCCCCCCCCCCCCCCNNCCGCCCCCCCCCCCCTCCATATATCTATTAAACCCTTTCTTAGACTATGTCGTTCTTCACCCCACCCAAGCCCGCTGCTTCCAAGCTTGGGCACTACCGACTCTTGTCCACCACTGCTGGTGTCCACGTATCGCCCATTGTTCTCGGAGGTGCCAGCATTGGAGATAAATGGGACGACCTTGGCCTAAGCGGAGCGGACAAAGAGAGCAGCTTTAAGCTCTTAGATGCTTACTTTGACCTCGGTGGCAATTTCATTGATACTGCCAATGGCTAGTGAGTCTTTCTCCTAGTGCGGGGTATTGAAGGGGCTTGGCTGAAGCTTTACTTTATTCCAAAGTCAGGACGGGGAGTCTGAAGAAATCATCGGAGAACGGGCTGAGAAGCGTGGTATTCGCGACCAGCTCTTTATTGCGACTAAAGTGTGTTGTCTATCCTGCGTCCTAGACCCTGGAATAGCGATTTGCTGATCGCAAAATTGTCACAGTACGCGTTCGATCCGTGGCAGCGCGACCCATCCGTGGAACAAAAAGTCTTATTCCACGGGATCAACGCGAAATCATTGCACGTTTCCTTTGAAGCTTCGCTCAAAAAACTGCGCACGTCGTATATCGATCTTTTCTACATACACTGGTGGGACTATGAGTCCAGCATCCCAGAGGTGATGCATGCCCTTCACGCCTTGGTGCAAGCCCGGAAGGTTCTTTACCTGGTACACGTACTTCAACTCAAACTTACTTACCATCGACAACTGGGAGAGGTTGATTCTATGGGCACTGTTAACAGGGAATATCGGATACCCCCGCTTGGGTTGTCAGCCAAGCTAACCAATACGGGAGAGACCAGGCCCTACTCCTTTCTCCGTCTACCAAGGCAAATGGAGCATCATCGAACGCTCCTTCGAACGCGATATCATTCCCATGGCTCGGGCGCAAGGTACGTACCATCCCAGTCCAATATACCTATTCGTACTAGGATAGTCTACTTACAAGACGTTTCCTATCGAATAGGTATGGCACTGGCCCCCTGGGAAGTCTTAGGTGGAGGCAAGATTCGAACAGACGCTGAGGAAGAACGGCGCCGCGTCTCTGGCGAAAACGGGCGTACCTTTCTCGGGCCCGACTGGGAACGCAACGAGGAGGAGAAGAGGATATCTAAAGCGCTCGAGGAAGTTGCGGCCCAAGTCGGAGCGAAGAACATCACAGCAGGCACGTCCCCCATTCTCATCTGGGATATCCAGTAATAATGTCGGCTAACCTGACGAACGTCAACTTATCACTTGCTACTAGTTAGTCGCAATCGCCTACGTGATGCACAAAACCCGCTTCGTCTTCCCTATCATCGGGGGAAGAAAAATCGAGCATCTGAAGGACAACATCGAAGCGCTCGATATCTCTCTCAGCAAAGAACAAATCCAGTACCTGGAAAATGTCGTCCATTTCAATCCTGGGTTCCCTCATAGCATGATCGTAAGTACTAAGCCCCTACCATGCTAAATCCATTTCTAGGCAAGCCAAAAAATCTCACTAATACTAATCGTCTCTTCACTTGTTCACAGGGTAACGGCGCATCGTACACGCCGATGCATGTTATGGCTGGACACTGGGAGAGATGGCCCGAGGCAGAGGTCATCACTGGAAGCAGGAATAACGCCAATTGAGCGCATAGTTGGCCCAGGGCAGCTAGTTCGACAGCTAGTTAATCATGATGGATCCTAGTCGTATGATATACAACTACGACTTCTACTATGTGCGCAGACTTGTAGCATATCCAGATAGAATAACCATACCCTTCCAACGTACTTACGAGCCCAATCGTCTGAAAAGGGCGCCGTAATACTCGCCTTAATAGCTAGCCTTTTGGATTCTTGCATAAGTTGACTCTCACGTCGCGTGGAATACAATGCGTCCTTTCCGAATCATGGAAGTTACAGTACTTGACATCCCGTATCCACTTCTCCTTTATCAGCTCACCCACCTCAAGTTCCACCTCGTCATTATTAGGTTCTTACCGACTTCATACGTTATCGCAAAACCCAAACTACTGCGGTAGCTCTTACTTTTTCCCTTTCCACTTGCTTTCAACATCTCTCAAAAATCTTCCAACTTCACACAAAATCAATGAAGTAGGAACCACTCAATGGGTGTTTGGATACAGTAATTACGCGAGAATAATACATAGGGGCGATAGTAACACAAACAAACAAGACATACAAGTTGAACGATGTGATGGTACCAGGGATAAGATGACATGAAACAAGGTCGTGACGAGGGAAATGATATGAAAACATGGTAAGCGAGCAACCTTGTGTGTGTGCAGTCGGGAAAATATCATATCATATATAATGCACAATGAGGGGAAAAAAAGGACAACATGATGACGAAAACCGAATAGCAAGGAACATTATACAGAGAGAAAGATAATCCAGAAATGAAACAGCCGACGAAGAGTGTTTTAAAGCTCCTCATCAGTGAACACCTCCTCACCCCTCTTTCTCCTTGCTATTCGGTCCTTCTTCGCCTTGCGCGCCTCAGAGGCACTCAACTTCTTGGCCTTCTTGTTCTCGACCTTGTTGCCCATGGCATCGTACTTGTCCTCTTCCTCACCATCCTTCTTGTCGATACGGGGGCCAGAGCCCTGTCCCTCAACCCAGTTGTGGCCAGAGGCCTCGAGGTGGCCATCACGCATAGCCCAAACTTCAGAGCAGATCGACTCGGAGAAGTCACGGTTGTGGGTGATGATGAGAACACCTCCCTCGAAGGACTTGAGGGCCTCAATGAGGGCAGCGAGCGACTCACGATCGAGGTAGTCTAAAAAGACAGTCAGATAAACAGCAATGACAACAAGAATAATCAAAACTCACTAGTAGGTTCGTCAAGGCAGATGACGTGGGGTCGTCGCCAGGTGGCAGCGCCAAGGACAATCTTGACCTTCTGACCACCAGAGAGACCACGCATGGTGTTGTGGGAGACGAATTCAGGGTCAAGACCGAAGTCGGCAAAGTGCTTCTCGATCTCGCGACGAACGAGAGGTCGGAGGAGACCGAGACGCTGAGCCTCACGAGTATCAACCTCGAGAACTTTCTGTAAACGGACAAGTAATCAGTAAAGTTTCAAGTACACAACTAAAGCGACTGACCTTCTCGAAACCACGCTTGATGAGGTCATCACGAGGGAGCCAGATGTTCTCGGAAGAGCTCATGCCCTTGAGCGACACCTCGTACTCGTAAGATTGTTTGAGCTTCTTACGGCTGATGATCTCGTCAATGAACCTCTTCTGGCCCTCAATGACGACCAATGATCCATCCTTCATCTTCTGCTTCTCCTCATCGGTGACGACACGGGTGGCCTTGCCCAACTCTTCCAAATCCTCACCAGTCTGGTAACGCCACAACATGTACTCGAGGGCAGTCTTGTCAAGGTGGTTATCGATGTGGTGGAAGGCGTGCTGGGCAACATAACCAATGACCAAGTTGGGGTGCTTCCAGATCTCACCACCCTTGTTGGGTTCCATCTCACCAGTCAACAGCTTGACGAGAGTCGACTTGCCGGAACCGTTGGGACCGAGGATGGCAACACGAGAAGACAAGGAAACTTGGAGGGTGATGTCGTACAACTGCTGCACAGGGGCGGTGGGGTATTGGAAGGACACCTTGCGCATCTTGAGCAAAGACTTCTCCTTTGTCTTGACACCTTCGAGGAGAGGAGGGTCGGGGAGCTTGAACTTGTAGTCCTCGGCGGCCTCGAGGGTGTAGTAAGACTTGGCCTCAGGGACGGCCTTGACGAAGGCCTCGAGGTTACCCCTGTAGCGACGGAGCTTGAAGCGGTTGAGGTGGAGGACGTCGGTGATGGTGTTGTTGAGGAAACCAGAGTCGTGAGAGACAATGATGGAAGTGCAGTGGGTGAGGGAGGTGAGGTAGGTCTCCAACCAAGCGACGTTGACAACGTCAAGATGGTTAGTGGGCTCATCGAGAAGCAAAATGTCGGCCTTGAACAACATAGCACGGGCGAGGGCGAGCTTCATCTTCCAACCACCAGACAAGGAGCCGATGGACTGAACTTGACGATCATCACTGAAACCGACGGCGGCGAGAGCCTCGACGATCTCCTCGCGGGTAGCCTGGATACGCTTGTCATCAAGGACCCATTGGAGAACGGTGATATCCTCGTCGCTGCCATCAATGTCGTGCTCGACGTAGAAGGTGCGGACCTCATCAGGGGAGGGGAAGCCCTCGACCTGGCCGTTGGTGATGGCACGCATGAGGGTAGACTTTCCGGTACCGTTCTTACCGCAGAGACCGTAACGATGGCCACGCTTGAGACGGAGAGTAGCGGTGTTGAGCAAGATCTTGGCACCATAGGCGAGCGAGAACTGGCAGTTGCAAAGGTCCTCACCCTCCTCCTCATCCTCGAGGTCGGCGGCCTCCTCAGTATCCTCGGACGCAGAGCGGACGACCCACTCGCGGGCAATCTCGACACCCTCGGGAGTGGAAGAGATGATGGAGAGGTAGGGAGCAAGGGTATCCCACTGAGGAACGTCAAAGTTCTTGGCGTTGACGAGGTTGGCAGCGAGGTTGGAGGCGTACATGGTCTCGACGTTGCCGGGGGAGACGGTGACGTTGTGCTTTTTGTAGATGTCGACAAGGGAGTGAGCAAGCTGCTTCTCCTCGGCCTTCTTGAGAGGAGGAAGGTCGGAACCATCGCTCTCAGCAGGGACCTGGCCGACGGAGCGGAGGGTGTTGATGGCACGTTGAACGACAGTGCGAGCCTCAGGGTCAGCCATAGCAGACTCGACCTTGATGAGACCAGGGAGCAGCTTAGGGATGAAAGGTCGGACAGTGACGTGCGAGTCGACGAGCTTGGCCATGTTGTCGATAATGCTAAAATGCTCACATAAGCAACAAAGCCAATCACAAGAGAAGCTAAAAACTTACACAGCGACCTTACGCTTGATGGCGGTAAGCTTCTCGGTGAGACCACGAGAGAGCAAAGGGACCATGAGGGAAAGGGTGGCGGAATCTACTTCGGTAACGAATGTGGTAGCCGAGAGGAGGGAAATGGTGTTGGGAACCTCCTCAACGGGGTTAATGAGTGCCTTGATAAGAGCAGGAATAAAGCGTTCAATGTCCTTGTTCGAGACCAACGCCGTAGCCTTGGTCAAAGCGTCGCGAGCAGCCTTCTTCACGTCAGACTTGGTATCCCAGATAGCCTCAGCCAGGACGGGGACGATGTCAGGCATGAGTCGCGCCGTCTGGAGGGGAGCGCTCTTGACGAGCTGGTTGAGCGCAATGAGGGAACCAGTCTTAACCTGCCACTTGCCGGCGGTCTTGATTTCGTGAAGGAGGGCGGGGAGAACGAGAGCGGTGGCCCAGGGGTTCACGTTGGCGACATACTCACGGACAGCTTCGACAGCCGTGGTGCGCACAGAGGTAACCTTGTCGGCGAACGCCTCGAGGAGAGCGTTGTAAAGGCCAGAGTCGATGAAAATGGCTTCAAGGGCCTTGACGGCGCCGCTCTTGGCGACGACGAGGACAGCATCGGCAGCGCCCTCACGAGCGGCCTGCGATTTTTTGTCGCCGAGCGCCTTGACGACGGCCTCGACGAATCCAACAGCCTTGAAGGCAGAGGGCCCTTTTTGCTCAGCGGCGGCGATAAGGGAGTGGAGGGCCGCATCGCGGGAAGCCTTGTCGGCAACCAGGACAGCGGCGATATCGACTTGACCGGCAGCAGCAGCCTTGAGGGCGGCAGGGTCGGGAGTGGCAACAGTAGAAGCGGTGACGGCGGGCATTTCTATAATCTGAGCCCCTTTGTCAGACAAAAACCGAATCGCGAGGAGAAAATATGACACCTACGTTTTTAAAGAATCTAGATAAAGGGTTCTAGAGAAAGGCGAAAAGTTTTTGAGAGGTTTTGGTCGTTAATTACACAGACGGTGGATTGGCTGAGCAAAGAACAGAGAACGCTCTATTTTTCTATTGGCGATAACGCCTGGACGATGAGGAGAGGGGTGAGCTCGCTGTGGACGACGACGAGGAGCAAGAAATACCGACCTCTATGAGTGGGGGTGAAGACGAAGGAGGGGGAGTTAAGAAAAGGCCAATTATCACAAACGGTCCGAGCTTATGAACCTCCCTCCATGGGCGGAGTTTCAAAAAATTTCGATCAAAAATGCTGTGTTACCCCCGAACGGTAACAGGCCCCGCTCGTTCCAAATTTATCCAATCAAATCAGTCCCGTTTCCCTTGTCTCCCAGCAGCCCTGCCAGCGCTGTAGATCCAGGAACAAGAATCCGGGGGAATATGCCCATGGCCATACCAGAGCGAGTTCGTGCCATCATCCAGAATGCTCCAGTCGCGCCCCTGTCGAGTCACAGTACATACATTCAGGGCTCCACAGCCTGTGACCTCGGCACCAAGGGGCCAGCCCGAAAGTACGACAAAAGGGCCCCAATTATATTTAATCCCTGTATTGAATGATCTCGGGAATGACGGTTTGGAATCCCTTTGCATTCAGCCTTACCCACTCGGCTCCTTGGGCCGCAAAACACGTTCACCAGAAACGAGGTGCACACGTTCAACCTATATGATTAATGAAGCAAGAATGTCCAATGAGTGGTATGGATGTATGTAACCTCCGACTCCGAGAATCAAGCTATTACGGGATCGAAATCAAGCGAAGCTGGCAACCCTATCCTCCGATGCCGCTCGGAAGAAGGAACCCTCTCCCGTCCCAACCGCATCGATCATCAGCGGGATTCTCATCTCCAATCTCGTATCACACCAATCCATCCATCACTCCTCACTGGCAGTGCTCGCAAAGCTCAGCGGAGTGAAAGCCTGCAGTGAAACACGATAAACCCTTGATCAGCAACCCCAAGACAAGAGATAAAGGAACCGGGAATGCTCACATGTCCACCTCCCTCAAAGTGCTTGCTATTACCCTCAACCCAATGGAGACGGAGCGCATGAAGGAATGCCGATAAGCCCTGTGAAAGTGTAGAGTGATAAGGATAGAACCACATCAGTATACGTTGCACTAAAAGTCAACAAGAACACTTTGATCATTGTTGCATCATATAAAGTGGGAAAGGAAACGAGCAAGCCCCGATAACCAGTGCCAACTGCGCGCTGGGCGCTAGTAAATGACAGCGAGACATAAATAGTATCTCCGCATGTCTAATCATCCCGAGTTACACCTGCCACCATGTAAGAAGTGGAAATAAGGCGGCAAAATCCCGGATGAAGCTCTGCTGACACGGGATACATAACGCCACCGGAGTGGGCTCGAGGAAAACCATCCTCTGAATCCCATCCAGAAACGGGCGCACACAAACAACCAATCCACCGAAGAAAAGGCTAAAATGGGATGCACACTCACCTCCATGAGACACAGAATACCAATCGTCGCATTCAACCACATCGTACCGACAAACAAGGTAGCAATCCATCCTCCAATACCAGAAGGATTCAGGAAGTCACCAATGGTCATATCCCACAATACCTCCGAAAGTTGAGCATGCGCAAGTGAAAGGGCCCAGAGTCGAAGGTACGAGGCAGTGTGCGAGATACAGCCCAGACAAAACTCGATGGTGTGGATGATTTGGTGGATCGCCACATCACTGAAATCGTGCTCCTCCTAGATCAAAGTGGAAGTATGAGCATCATGTAACATTTCAGCAGAAAGGAAAAGACTGACATGGTCTTCATCATGCTCCAAAATAGCTCGGCCGTTACCTTCTTCTTCACCTTCAAGTTCGTCATCGTCGCGTTGGCTAAACCCACTCTCTCCAGCACCATTGGCACCATTGGCACCATCCTCTCGCGCACTCAAACTGACGTATCCTTCGTCCCTCGGCTTCTTCATATCCCTCCATATGAGATATGGCTTTGTCAACAGCAACCAAGGAACACAGACACCCGCGGCGATAAGCAATACCAACTGCACAAAGCCTTGCCCAGGGTACAGCTGCCTGTCAGGGGCAACAACACCAGGTTCCAAGAACATCGAAATAAGCATGTTGAGCAGCGAAGGTGGCGAAATGGAGGATTTAGACCAGTCGATCGTCCACTTGTACAGGATGCAAACGACCAGGTAGCCAAAGATGCTTTGGAAAAAGATCATTTGAGGAATAAAGTTGGTCCACATGTCGGATTTGCGATTGAATTTGAAGTGGTTGGGTACTTGTAGGCACAAGGCAAAGGTCATCTGCACAGAGTTAGAAATTGCCGCTGCTAAGGAAGGAAGCACGATATGGACTGACGTGAATAACACCCAAGACGATAGACATCTTCATCTTGTACGAGTTCGTGAAAACCAATCCGTTGCTGGCACCGTGCCAACCAGGATCCAGACCGAAAGGATAGACACGGCCAGTGTATTCACCGACACTCGTGCCCTCTTTGAACCTCCAACCCGAATGGAAGAGGTGGAGACTCTTGGAGACGATATCGTTATAGATGAATCCGGTATAGATCGAGAATACTCCCATAAGCAGAATAATATATCGACCGCTAAACTCAATCATTAGCCATATCAGAAAAGAACAAAACCCATGTCACTTACTAGAAGAACTGTCCCATAATCTCACCCATCCCGCCCTTCGCCAGACTCTTCTCCCGAATAATCATGTACAGGGCTGCCGAGAAGATGATTAAGCCATGTCCAATATCACCGAACATGACGCCAAACAAGAACGGGAAGGTGACGACAGCGAACAAGCCTGGATTGACTTCCTGGTAAGCCGAGATACCATAAGAGTCCATGATAGCTTGGAAGCCTTCCGTGAACTTGTTTGTGCGGTGGAAGGTCGGCGGGGTCTTGCTGGTATGCAGCTCGTGGAGAATAGGTGGGACACTCGTTCCCGACTCCTCCGTCGCGTGTCGCAAAGCCAGTTGGATATTCGTGATATCCCTGGTCGGAACCCAAGCTTCCGCAATGAGCGTCTTCCTTCTGACATCATAATTGAACAGATTGAGAGTCTCGTAGATGAGTTTCTCCTTCCGAACAATATCCTGCCAAACCCTCAAGCTCTCGCCAACCTTTACCAACTCGGCGCGTCTCGTCAACTTGGTGTTGTACAGCACGGTTTGCAAGTCCTCGAGACGAGTGGTAACCTCACGGAGAGCATCAGAGCGCTTGTCCGCATTGGAGTCGATGGGGAAAAGGGTAGCTCCCATCGACTCGGCAACCTTCCGAATCTTCGCGAGGAGAGCCTCTCCGTGAGCAAAGATGATGAAAACGTTCTTGAAGGTTTCCTCGTTGGTCGATGCGTCGACGAAGGGCTCCACGATGTCGGTGTGGTTCATGTAAAGATTGCCACGAAGTACACGCCAGAGGACTCGTTCGAACGTCGCGAGACGGCTACGTTCGATCGTACCGGCCACAAACTCCAAGTCGAATCCAGCGCTCAGAGGGGCATAAGACGCCTCCCGGTCGTCATGTCTAAGAAGCGGTGCGGAAACCTCATCGAAAGAAGAGCGGATGTCGGAGCGATTGTTCTGAGCCTGCAGCCAGTCAGTTATACACCTAATGACTCACACAACAGCTTACCTTGTCGAAGAACACTGCAGTCTCCTGAAGAACATACTTTGCCTCTTCCAACTCCTTGGCCCTTTCGCTCAAGGTCTGGTAGCTGTCGTTCATCTTTGTCAAACGCGCTTCATGCTCAGCCAGAGTAGTGTCGAGTTCGTCGATGGTGTGTGCGGCACGGGGTCCAATACTAAGAATCGGTGCACAGTCGATTAAAGGTCGGATAGGGACGACGTCCTTCTCTTTTTCGATCTGGGAGGCAAAGAAACGGACCCGTCGGCTCATTTCGTCGATGCGGCGGATCTCGCCAACGAAAGAGCGTTGAAAAGGGTTGACGCTCGGGTTCAACTACAAAAAATGAGCTCTTATTCTTATAATAAAGAGAATTAACTCACATCTTTGAATTGAACATCCCCCAATTCACCCAGTTCATGTACAGTGTCATGGGCAACTTCGGTCGGCACAAACAGTTGCACCAGACTCATTTGCTCCGAGCCTGTAAATACGTTAGGACATTACAGAACTAGGTGTTTGGAGCTACGCACGGAGCAGGCTAGGATAATCATCAGGCATCCTGGTATACGTCGTCGACAACGACGACGGTAAGTTGGCAAAGTTGAAGCACTTCGGCACAGTCGCTGTCGGACGAAGACGGCGGGTTTCCCACGAATGCGTTGCTTTGCCTTTATTTGTTTCTAAGGCTTTTGGCCTCCGACATTGCTTCATGGACCCTGACTGGCTGCTTCATCCTCTACGAAATGACACTACCAATTCTTCTACCTCCACGTTCAATACCTTCCTCAGCAAGAAAGCGAGGCGGCTCTGAGGATCAGGATGTTCTTGCCAGGCTAGAATGGAAGCCAAAGAAATATTTGACCGACCCACAACCGCCGTCAAACGAAGACGCGCGGTTACAGGAAGAGTTCATTCAGAAACAGGCGTTAGAGGGCAAGATTGTAAAGAAGACTCGACCACGGAGAACGGTAGACTATAATGGAGGAATGGGTAGATGGATTCTGGTAATTACAATCGTCCAATACGTTCGTTTTACTTCTGAGTTGCTAATGTACTAGTTAGAATCGGAAATTCCGTCCTAATACTTCGTATGTCCCTCATATGCGACCCGCTCCTCCATATATTGTCGATGTAAGTGGTATATTTTATGAGGCACACCCCGGGCTAATGGACATTCCTATTATGTACCAGCTTCTTCCTCCGAAAGCATACCCCGAGAACGCCTCAACATCCTTATGCACAAAGTTCGTGCATACATCTACCAACAAAATTCGATGTCCAGTAAACGTCGTAACGGTACGTATCTATCTCTTACTTCTGAGCTCTCCTAAGACAACATCTAGTGGACACCCGAAGCCCGTCGCGTCCTCACAGGTTCCACCTCCGGCGAATTCACACTCTGGAATGGCCTTACCTTCAATTTCGAAACCATTCTTCAAGCCCACGACACAGCAATTACTGCGATGCGATTTACACACAGCGGAGCCTACCTAGCTTCGACAGACAAGTCCGGGGTCATTAAATACTTCGAGCCTAACATGAACAACTTGACTGCTTGGCAAGGGACGAACAGTGGGAACAGGGAAGCTATTCGAGGGCTGAGTTTCAGCCCGGACGACCAGAGATTTGTTACAGCAAGCGACGACTCCAGTTTGAGGATCTGGTCGTTCAAGGAGAGCAGAGGAGAGAACGTATTGTCAGGTGAGTCTGTCACAGCTCGAATATGGTTTTGTTAGACTCAACGTTGGTTTAGGTCACGGATGGGATGTTAAATGCGTTGAATGGCATCCCACAAAAGGCTTGATTGTATCAGGAAGCAAAGATAGCTCTGTCAAATTCTGGGATCCACGGACAGGAACATGTCTTTCAACTCTGCACCAACACAAAAACACGATTCAAGCCATTGCATGGTCCCCAAACGGGAACCTCCTCGCCACCGGCTCGCGCGACCAAACCGTCCGAGTCTTCGACATACGCGCCATGAAAGAGTTCCAAGTCCTCAAAGGCCACAAAAAAGAAGTCTGCTCCGTCACATGGCATCCCGTACACCCCGTGCTCGTCTCGGGCGGATCAGAAGGGTCAATCCTGCACTGGGACTTGAGCGGTGCGGATATGGTGGACTCGTTCGCCGTTGGTCCTTCAGAAAAAGATCGTAGCGGCGCATCGATGCCTTCACCCATGTTTGCTGGTACAACACCCACATCCTCTCCACGTGCAGTCCTCTCGCAAGCACACGACTCGAACGTCTGGTCGCTTACCTACCACCCACTGGGCTACATCCTTGTCTCCGGCTCCAATGACCACACCACGCGCTTCTGGTCCCGCGAACGACCGGGCGACAAGACCAGCGTCTTTGCAGCAGGCGGCGAGAAGCCTCCCGAAGAAATCGGAGGAGGCGAGGGTGACGACGACGACGATGTGGGAGGTATGAGCGTGCCTGGTTTCGGGTTTGGAGGTGGGGGCGGGTTTGGTGTTGGAGGAGGAACCGGATTCGGGAGTGCCAGTGGGAGCGCTAGTGTCGGCGGAGGCATGCCTGGATTTGCGCCTTCCCAATCAGGTGTTGGAACAGGTGGTGGTAGAGGAAGCGGAAGAGACATCTCAGGTGGATGGTGGCGCGAGCCCGAGTCTAACAACCAAGCATCGTCTTCCTCGGCGGCGTACGACCCGCCTGGGTTCTCATCGCGCAATGCAGAACCTGCCAGCTCTTCCGGTGCAGGAGGAGGGTACAACGACAGCAGTGCTGACGACTATGCAATTCCAGGGTTTGGAATGTCTGCTAATTCGTCAGGGACGGCGTCAGGTAACAATGGGGGTGGGTACGGCAACGACTCCAGGCGAGGCGGAGATGGATACGACCGCGACCGTGACAGGGACTCTCGGGACAGAGACAGGGACAGAGACATGTTCGGCCGGGATGTCAGAGGCAGTGGAGGTGGAGGAGGTGACGATTGGGGTAGAGGCGGCGGCGGCGGCGGTGGACGAGGAGGGAGAGATGACTGGGACGGAGGCAGGAATCACGGTTATGGCCAAGGAGGGCGAGGCAATGATGGGCAAAGATATGGTGGAAGGAGAGGAGGGCGGTATTGATCTGCGTTATAGACCAATGTGTATTCCTTTTTAATTTTTTATTTGCATCTTGGAAATTTCTGAATGACTCGTGGGCCTATGGCAAGGACATAGAGTTTCCAGTTATTTCAGGAAGGAGAAGTACTGGCAAAGAACATGCCTGAGAGTCAGAGTGAGCCATCGCGGACCGAGTCAAATCACCAGATATTCTGTGCCTGATGGAACATTGCACAAGTGGGAAGGCCCCTTTCCAAGACGACCTCAGCATCCGAACGAAACGGAATCGGAATGACGGCAAATATCGTCCAGAACCTCAAAATGACTCGGTCGGCGCTAGATAAAAGCTCGCCAAATAACTCCTGTGACCCCGTTTCTCGCATCTCATCATGTCCAACTCGACGTCCTCCTCCCAACCCTCGCAAATCAACCTCGACAATAATGCAAATCTATACGATACATGGGCCAAAACATACGACACGGACGGAAACGTTCTGCAGATGCTAGACGCGATCGCGTTCCAAGAGACCGTTATACCCCTCCTGTCCGAATCCGACAACTCCAACGGCACGCCGCCTCTAAAGATCCTGGAATTGGGATGCGGAACCGGTCGAAACACCGTCCTCATAAAACAACACGCTCCAAGAGGAAGCACCATCTTCGCTACCGACATCAGTCAGAACATGATGGACGAAGCCAAGAGAAAGATTCAATCTCTCGAGCAAGTTGAACAATATTCAAGTTCAGCCTCGACGTCAACATCAATTAAATGGGCAATAATCGATCTGCAAACTCAACAAAAGGAGTTAAAAAGTTTCCTTGCTGATTCGGAGGATCTTGCGTCGCAGAGTTCGTTCGAGGTCCGAGTCGATGCTTTGGTCAGTACATTGGTACTCGAGCACGTCGAATTGGACGCGTTCTTCAGCATTGTCGGGAGTGTGCTGAAGCAAGGAGGATGGGCTTGGGTCACGGATATGCATCCAGAGATGGGCACCGTTTCGCGTGCAGGATTCCGGAAGGAAGATGGTACAAAAGTCGCTGGGGTCAGTTTCAACCACGGAATAGAAGAAAAACTGGAATCTGCTCGGAAGTTCGGGTTGGAGCTTGTTGGTGAGGTGGATGCAAAGGGTGTCGGAGACGACGAGGGGGAAGCTGTCAAACAGTATGGCGATCGGGCCAGAAAATGGGTTGGAAAGAAGATGTTTTGTGGAACGCTCTTCCGCAAGGTGTAGTCGGTTGAGGGCTTTGAATGCTGGCATATACTCTGCAAAAAAAAATAAACGACGGTATTATAGTTTGGCTAATGATACAACTTGATCGTAAATTCTACAAAAAGTGAGAAAGTACTAGGAATACATTGTGACTCACGACAGCCATTCCGATATGTCCTGAAATATATGCAAAGATTAAGAAAAGGCGTGAACCACAGCTTCGAATGTGGCAAATGTGACCATATTAACTGGTATAGCTCTATACAACCTTGAGCACTACCTAGAACCAAAGATGGATGTCGCACTCACCTAATGAGGGTTGGAGATAGTCCTCGGAAGAAGACACCGGCACCTTCAGCACGATAAGAATGGACGATAGTTGACCAAGTCGAACGATAAGGATTCAAGTCTCTAGGGGCCGGCCGTTGTGGCACAAGTCTGTGGAGCAAGGGAGTAGTAAGAGTAGCAGTCGCGTATCCTCTGCATGTAGTTTGAGCGTGAAGAGCATTGTGATGCGATATTGGCGGTTGATTGGCAGTTGTATTCGAATAGATCGGCTGACTGGCTTGAATCCTAGTCTTGACGACATCAAGCGGAAAGGTAAGTAACCAACCGGCTGGGCACTTCATTAGCCAGAAGGAATTGGAGAGGGAGGGTAACGATTCACCAATGCCAGCGGCGCCTCCGGCCAGAAGCATGGCAGGCCAGGAGAGGGAAGCTGCTTCCTGTTCTACATGGGCCAGTATGTTCATCGGATCCGGGACAGGGGGCGCAAAAAGACGACAAGTAGCTTCATACTGTTGCACGCGGGGGTCAGCAAGATAACAGCGGCAATGACATGATGTCTCAACTCACAGCCCAGAAGTAAGCACCATAGCCAGTATCTCGAAGTGCAGTCGCTGTTATGCCCCGATATAGGCCCCGAATACCACTTTCACGGAATATCTGCCATGCTACTTGACGTGCGGTAGTCGGTGTTAGAAGAGATTGTTGTCGGATCTTGATAA
The DNA here is from genome assembly GCA_900156845.1 of Coprinopsis strossmayeri. Taxonomy (NCBI): domain Eukaryota; kingdom Fungi; phylum Basidiomycota; class Agaricomycetes; order Agaricales; family Psathyrellaceae; genus Coprinopsis; species Coprinopsis strossmayeri. The sequence continues at coordinate 357,524 of FTPT01000020.1, forward strand.
GTTCTGTAGGGGTTGTAATCAATCTAGTCAAAGATAAGCATCCTAAGAACCTCAGTCTTTTGCCAGGGAAAAGGGTGCGTCTTACGAAGAGATAATGCCACTTCCAGCTCCTGCTAACGCGATCTGCGTAAGAGTTGGAATAGAATCTGCGGTTTCTAGCTGAAGCTTCATTAGGAAGCGATACGACGCAAAAACGAGCCCGTTCATGAGCGCAACCGTAGCCTATTCCCAGAATCAATATAGAACGTATCTCTGAGTCATTTCGAGAAAACACGCACCATAGGGGATGTGATACCCCTATACAAGCCGATAAATCTCTCTTCTCGTAGGATGGTCTTTATGGCGCCGAACGTTGAAGAATACTTGCTTGCTATCGCAGGACTTTGGAACCGGACCTTGACTGCACGTCATTGTCAGCACCTAACTGCAGTGAATCTGAGAATTGACTTAACCAGTATCGAACGGAAATCCTACTGCCAGGCTCGCCATTCCCTACTCTCCAAAATCAAGTAAGTTCCAAGCTCTCTGAGTGCTGTCAAGCAGTCGAGAGACGTACCGAGATGGTGCCCGCAACGAAATCCAATGTGGGGTCGAGTTCGACTGTGATTCAGAGCAAAAATGCATCAGATATTCGTTGGAAGTCGTGTAGCAACCCTCAAGCATACCTTTGCCATCGCCCTTGGAAACATCGTCCATGGAGGTCAACCACTGAGATCCGCTCCAAACATCGGTGAGTGGGGAAGATATAAATACATCCGTCCCAATCCGGATGGGCCGGATCAATTTGCCTCGGTTTGTTCCTCTCAGGCTTGGGCGCTTAGGCAGTAGCATTGGACTAGTCACTACATGCAAGTTAGCAGATAGGAAAGACCTTTGAAGCAAAATGCCAAAAGGACATCAGGCTTGACTAGTGCCAAGTGGCCATCTTATCATGAAGATCATCGGAAAACGTGGACGCCTGTTACAAAAATTAGATGGACATCACTCATTGGATAGCCATACAGTATTATCTCCCTGATTGTCAGCTTGAAATCACGTCCAGCACTGGCAGTTGACTTAGCCAAGGGCCAAGGCCGCTGCTTTTGTTCTCTAACACGTCCAAACAACGAGTCTCATTGGATGGATCGCGAAGAGTCTTTCCCTTTGTCGACACCGTCCTCGATGTTCCCGGCCGCCCTACACGAGTCTCTACGAGCCTACGCCCTTGCAGGTATCGACGCTCACGACATTAACCAGCCTGGATGCTATTTCAATACGATCCCAAAGCTTATACGTAACACCCATGGGAACGGTTGGATGGTTCGCGGCGGTGATGGTCGTGAACCGGCGTTGAACCAAGACAATCTCTTGCTAGAGGAAGATTCGTGTCTAAAGCTCCTAAACAAATTAAAAGTACAAGCTCAGCTTGTCTAAAAACTGAACATGATCATTCCCGCTCCCACAACAATGGAGGACGCTTCGCGGTGATTTGCACTCCAAACTGACGGCACTATTGTCCCCCGAGTTGGCAACAGAACTGTTGGTTTGAACCCGATGCGGATACCAGAGGGATATAAAGAGCTCCTTGCATTGTTGGTTGCCTTTTCTTGACGCTTCACGCCCACTTGCCGTCAAAAGCCTTTTCTTCTTCCTGGGTTCTATTACTAAAGTGCTCTTGACGAGTTCTTTACTTATTCAGGTCCTTTGCGGTTTTTTTTTTCACAACCCAAGTTCAACCACGAACCCCGGTCCTCATCTGTCCATCCACTTTTACAGCAAAGAAAACGCTCTTTTCGACGGAAGTCACCTGCTGTGCAGCATCCAAAACCCCTACATTCGCTAATCCTACCCATCAACCACAAAATGTTCGCCAAATTCTCACTCGTCCTTGCCATCCTCGCCTTCTTCATGTTCACTGCCAGCGCCATGCCCACTCTCTCCAATGGCACTGGTCCGGACAGCCTTTTGGGGCGTTCCTACTCCCAACGAGCAGTTGAAGTCATCGCAGCTCGCTCTGAAGCCATCGATGCGGCTGCGGAAGTAGTTATCCGGGAAGAGCCATTGTCCCGTCGAGAACGCTTCCAGCATCGCGCCTCGGTTAACCGTCGTATTGCCGCGCGACACGCTGCAGCGGGCGCTCATGCTCAAATGAACCTCCGCCGTCGCCGCTCCCCTCAACCAGAGCCCGACCGAGCTGGATTGCACGTCATCCGTCTCGCCGCCGCCACGGATTCCAACGCCCTCCACTAGTTGCATCGTTCAACAGAAACTAGTGCCCTCCCAAAAATAAAATCCAGAACGAACATGCGAGAAGCCTCACGACCCAATGCAAATCCAATCTACGGTTTCTGGTTTTCATGGCATTCAGGCCAATGCTTTCAGCGAAATCAGGAATCGTTGTACTACCACCCAAGCTACTACTCGACACATTCCAGCACCAGTCTGCATTCCCATCCCTACAAGCACAGTCTTCTACCCCTTTTCATTTCCATCGAGCGCCAGACGTCTGTATCCATTTCTTCTATGTATGCCTAGAGGTCGCACGAGTTCACGCCCCAGAGGCTGTGAATTCCAGTTCGTGGCTACATTCTAGCTGTTAGATGGTGGTTGTACAACATGCTCTACTATCAGAAATAGATTTTCTGCTCCTACGATATTATGCTGAGTTAAAATTCGGATGTCCCATGTTCAGGATTGAGTCTTCGGTGGTCGTTCCTAGTCAGGTTTCGTTGGGTTCGGTGGATATGTGGATATGCATCTTGCTCTGTGCGCCTAGAGGTCTCACGAATTCGCGCCCCAGAGGCTGTGAATTCAGTTTGCGTCTACATTCTACCTGTTAGATGCTGGAGCCTTCATTGACGCTTGCTCCGGTTGTACGATACACTCTACTATCAGAAATAGACTTTCTGCTCCTACGATATTATGCCAAGTCAAAATTCGGATACTAGTATCCGATGCTCAGGACTGAGTCTTCGTGGTCGTTCCTAGTCAGGTTTCGCCAGGTTCCGTGGATATGCTCCTCTACACTCACTAACTAGAATACATGAAACTAGAAGACTATTCTATTATGATACAAAGGACTTTGGAAGCGACCAGCCCACCCCCTACACCCTCCACCCCTACCNNGGTAGGGGTGGAGGGTGTAGGGGTGGGTTGGGAGCTATCCAGTGGAGAGTGGCATCAAAATGCCATCAACCGGACGCAATTGCAATTGGCTCAAGTACATCAACAAGGACCCTTAGCTCAGTGGTAGAGCGTGAGATTCCAGCATGGAGCATCCTCAAGGTCATCCGTTCAACTCGGGTAGGGTTCACTTTTTGACAACTTTTTGCCTTTGCGTTATGATACTGCTAATTGGCCGTTTTCAATATTCTAGGCGTTGGAAATATGGGTTCTATTTTGTTTTAGTGGGCCTTCGAAGCATAGCTGTAGTAAATTGTCTATCTAAGAAAGACTGCATATATTGTGACAGACGAGTCGGCAAATTGGAGACAAAAGTATATGCCTTTACCCCCTCCTCTTCATCTATAAGAATTCCAGAAGGGGACTGTGTGCCGACCCTTTTTCCTCTTTCCTCAGGCCACTCCTCGAGGGAGAGGCAGTGCCGCAGCAATTACAATCAGTACCCACGTTTAAACACCATACACAGGATGTATATACTGTATTTAACTCGAATTTCATTTTGATTTTGATTTTGAGACGCAACGTTCGGTTCTCTCTTGCAGGTATACGTACTGATTAGTGGATTAGAGCCTGCTTCCCCTAGACTTGCCTTGATTTGTCTTAGGTACTTGAACCCTGACGGCTTTACCGGCTTCACACTCAATCAACGGAGAACTCAAATTCACTTCAGGGTTAGAAGGCCCATATGCGACGGGAAATTCAAAATAGATACCCATTAAGCCTGGTGGAGAACCCGAACCGAATAGCCCATCGAAATTCCGTCTCGGAATAGGCCCAGTCCCGTATTCTGTTGCTTCTTTTGGGGGCATAAGCCACCGTTCACGTACTTTTTATAACAGTCATCCAGGGTCTTTGGAGGGTTTGGGCTGCTCCAAAAATTGCACACCGCTTAGCGCTCTATTGCACGGACCATGGGCTTCGTTACGAAATATTGGAAATTCAGAAATGTATAAAGGCTTGCCATGGAGCTGGCTAATACTCCAGAACCCAGTTCACTTCTCAGCCTTCCAACCAGTAGACCTCACTTCTCTTCTTACTACTCTCTAACATGTTTGCCCGTGCTGCTTATGCTCTCCTTGCCTTCACTCTCTTGACTTCCGTCGTCGCCCACACCGAGTCCACCGAGGTTGAATACGAGCAGTGCAACGGCGGCACTGTCCAGTGCTGCAACCAGGCCCAGGATTCCAAGTCCATCGACCACTCCTTGGGTGCCCTCTTGGGCTTCCTCGGCATCAACGTTGGAAGCCTTACAGGCCAAGTCGGTGTTACGTGCAGTGGCATCAATGTCCTCGCCGTCGGCGGCAACTCCTGGTGAGTAGTACGACCATATTTAGTGTCGCGATGTTGGCTAATCTGGGTCACTGTCGCATTTAGCACCCAGCAGAAGGTTTGCTGTTCGAACAACAACTTCAACGGTGTCGTTGCTCTCGGCTGCACCCCCATCAACGTTGCCCTTTAATTTAATCCTTACTACTCGGTAGTGAGTAGCCTGATCATTACTTTGGCAAACTTCTCTCATCCTCTCTTAATAGGTCACTGCTTGTGAAAGGGTCGCCTGACTCATTGGCATCCCGCGTAGCGTACTACACCCTAGTCCACTTTACACTTTAATAATAATACCCATGATATTTTGGCTTTCTCGCTTCGAGTCTCCGACATGACGAACGTAAGATATTTTGCGCAGGAAAACATATTGGAAGACACTTTTATACCTTAATAACACCGTTGGCCGGGCCTAGATCACTTTGTCGCTTCTTGAGTTTCTGATATAATGGCAAGACATAGACCCCGTCATCAGTACAAAGCCTCCATGATCTGATCCAATAATTCAGTAAATGTCTGTGGAATATCCATTACGGCCTTCCATTGATGCGTGCACGGGCCGCGCATACTTACTCCCCGAGTCCCATTCAACCCTTGGAGCTGCAATTGGGGTGTATGTAATGATCCCTCCAGTGACACTTTCAATCATCTTTACATATAGCCTCGAAGACTCTGGAACCAATGCGCTGTCGACATTCGATTTGGTTACGTTTTAACTTAGACTTTAATTCACTGAAGACCCGAATCAATGGGAGTCGGAATGCTGCCGAATTTCAAATTCAGAATTGGTGTCTAGGGCTTACTATGTACAGGTCTACTCAATAGTCTCCATGCATGCATGATGGAAGGGGGCGGCCAGTCGGGTGGCTGAATTGGGAAGTCTCATCCACATACGTGGAATGTTCGTGCACCCATCAATGATCGAGTAGAATAGGTGAGAAATGAGTCTGACCTTAGTGGCGCTTAGTCTTTCCTATGTTTCTTCAGCGAGTCATTCATTCCTCGGAGCTTCTGGTCGATATCCTTGGCTAAGAACGGCCTAGCGAGGAGACGACCATAGGTATGGATGCCAGGGGCTGCAAAATACTGAGCCGATACGGCAATTGAAGAGTGCTCCTCGCAGTACCGTAGAGGGAGGTATACAGGCACTACTAGCGCCCACGGGTGGCCTTTCGCAGCACCAAACGAATCGGGAGCTTTATCGAAAGTATGAATGCTGTCACAGCACGTCCGATCCTCTATAATTTTCTCGAAGCTCCGGGTACATCATTACTCTCTGCACGGCGAATAGAAGATATGAATCATTGGAGAGTGTATCGTCCACCAAGTATAAAAGCTGCTCCGAACAAGCCATAAACCTCAGAACCCAAGTTCCTCCCACATCCTCCAAACCTCGAGACGGCCTTCTCATCTTCACACTCTCTTCAAACCCCGAGAATGTTCGCTCGCTTCACCTCCACACTCCTTGCTCTTGCACTCGTTACCTCTGTTGCCGCCGCTCCAGGCGGCTACCCCAGCAACCCCGCTCCCGCTCCCGTTTCGCAATGCAACGGCGGACAAGTCCAATGCTGCGACAGCGTTCATGATTCGACGACTCTTGGTGGAGCTCTGACCGGGCTCCTCGAGGACCTTCTCGGCATCGAAGTTGGGCATATCACAAACGGCGTCGGTATTGGCTGCAAGCGCCGTGGCCTTCTTGGCCTTGGAATTGGCGGGTCCTGGTAAGTTAGATTCTTCCGTCGATTATTAGCCTGGCGTTCTGAGACCTCGATACTTTTAGTCCCACTCAACAGGTCTGCTGCACTGATAATAGCTTCAGTAGGTCTCGCTTATAACACACTCTTTTCTTTGTCCTCATGCTTTCTGCTTCTTGCCAGACGGTCTTGTCGCTATCGGCTGCACCCCCATCAATGTCTCTCTCTAATATCGCTCACGTCACCAAGTTCTCCACGATAAAGTAAGCGCTTCAACTAGCATGAAACCTATCTCTGAATCGCCTACTAACTTGTACTTGTACTTCAGCTACTCAACCAGTCCACATACATCCTATACTCCTCCAAACCATTCCTATAATACTTTTAACTACGTATGTTCTATACAACTTTCCCCCTTACTACTTCAAAAATTAGGCTTGTACTGCTTCGGACTACGTCCTATATTGTCTTTCGCAATGATATGTTTGACACGTAGTACGAGTTTATTCAACCGATTGATATCAATGCTGAGGACAGGTTGCCGAAACAACGAATTTGATCGATCATGGTTAAGCGCCGAGTGACACCATATAAGCGCCCTTGCCAGATGGTCGCGATTGAAGGCTCCGATAACTCCGCTTTCACTGACAGGTACAAGGCCAACCTCGAGCTATTCAATACCTAAGCTAAAATATGGAAAGAGCCATGTCTGAGTGAATAACGAATCTTTGGAATGGAAATAATGTCATAGCCGGAGGTCAAGATGTGTTGCACATGTACAATCGTGGAGGATACGTAATAGTACAGGTGTATATATACAGTTGTCGCAGTTAACGTCCATTTTGAGTGATTATACAGTACCAGCGTTCATCCGCTAGGCTCAGCGAAGCACAAAGGACATACGAGGATCGAATCAGAAACACCACAGCTCTCGTCACCTGGCGACCATTTCTCCCTCGGGTACACTTCATCCCACGTCAGCTCTTCAATCTCATACACACTCTCAAAGGCCCTATATTCGATCCTCTGCACACAATCCTCCTTCCACCCTTTCAAAGTCCCGGACGACACCTTCAAACTAAACTCCCCAGAACCATTCGTCTTAATCACCTCAAGGATGAAGGCGAAATACGAAATATCAATATGGCGTCCTGAATCATTGGCATCCAAAAGATATTCGAGCTTTGTCCATAAAGGTTTGCTTCCCAAAATTTGCGCAATGCTGATGTTTTCGGCAAAGTATGCCGTGCGGGTTCCTTCGCCAAGTGAGACGACCTTGGTGACGTTGGGAGCGACTTTTGCGAAGAAACGGAACCAGAGATTCGACATGCCGCCGTGATGGAGTAGTCGGATTGAATCGAGCTTGGGGAACGACATTGATGCGTTTGGAGGTGTCGATTGAGGAAAATCGACGCCTCGCAGGAGTAGCGTCTCTAATGAGCGTGCATTGAGGTAGGGGAGAAAGGAAAAGAGCAGCTCTGTCTCGTGGACGATTTGATTGAGCCGTCGGGTGTATCCCCATCTTAAATGCTGAAGGAAAGGCATATAGATCGGTGTAAGCGTGGTCGGTTTCGGAGAATTGGGCGATATATCCATGCAAACGTCGGCGATTGAGAGGGCTACGAGTGGGAGGGTCTCCACGACGTTGAGGAATAGCATCCAAGGAATACCCGGCGGAGAGTATGCAACATCACGGTCACCAAGGCAGAGAGTCGTAAGATTTGAAATAGGCGGCAAAAAAGACCACGATGTCAAGCCAATGTCGAGGTACTTCAGTTTCGGTGCTCCAAGTCTGAAAACTTCAACTTTAGGACGCGTCTGGTTGAGCTCCAGATATTTATTGCGAGCATAAGGTCGAAGGCGGAAATCGATATAAAAATATTCGAGTTGCGGTGCCTGTCGTTCCCGCATGAACTGTTTCCACTTCTCGAGCTCAGACCCAGAACCTTCGATAAAAATGGCAACCTGCTGCCACCGATGCATCTCGATTAGCGCTAGACGTATCATAGACCGCACAACCCGCCGCTCCGCCCCTCCTGCGCCAGTAATATTCCCGGAGTCGTCAATGACGGGTGCAGACCAGCCGATGGATAATTGGAGTAGATAGCCGCGCGATCGCTCGAGGTAGACCTTGAAGCGCAGGAGTTGGGACTCTGTGCCGCGTCCGCCGTTAGTAAAATGACCCCAGAGTTGACGACATAACAGCGCGATTGTCCGGAATCTGGAGCATACGCGTGTTAGGGCGAGTTCTGTCAACGGTTTTTGCTGCGAGTCTGGTCCGTTGTTGTCCGAGGATAGCCTATTGTTACGAGTCGCCGCTGCAACTTCAATGAATATCAGTTCGATAATATCGTCCGAGAGCTTGAAAACCGGGGACGACCAATTGACGAGTGCGTCATATTCGACTTGGGCTACATCGATGGCTCCCTCAACCGTCTGTAGCTCTTCGAGCAGCTTCGCCCTCTGAACAAGCAGACACTCTAGGTCCTTCCCAAGAGCAACCTCCGATTTTGCATCCATGGTCTATGAAATGGGGTGAGCCGTCGACGTAGTTTGTTAAGAACCATTGCGGATTCACAGGCTTTGATCACACCGAGTTCTTTTACATTGATTGTCTTTGTTTGACTTGGGCGCTTATGGCGGCGGCTACTACGAGCGTGCATTAGCTTCACCAGCACAATCAGTTGCTAACATAGTTGGTGCCAAGTATATAGAGACAGCGGGGAGAGCCATAGATGTGAAGAGAGATTGGGTGATGATTACCTTCGATAGTATGCGACATTATCACGTACCTAAACTCCTTCACATCTACATCTCGTGGGAGGACAACATGGGTACAATACTGCTGTTCCTATACTATCACTGAAACTGCTGACTGACTCGGGATCTCCTTCAGCACGGAAGTGACTCTGAGCTCGAATGAGTACCAACTCTTAGTATCTACTCCTCTAAAGCGATTTTCGGCGGCCACAACAGGAGCCTGAAGTCATCCGCCATCTGATCACAGCTTGTTGTAATCCTCAAAGGTTCTGGCCGCCTGTGAACTATGTCAAGATAAATTCTGACGCGTATGCGTATTAGGTTAATGAGCCCCTATCCACCATCTTCGAGCTCTCCACCTTGGAGGCTTGGAATCGCAAGGTAACGTTTGCTGGAACGCATAGACAAAGAAAAAATGTGTATATCATTACAAGATCCATGCATGTACAACAAGACAGCAAGCGAAAAACTAGAATAGCAAAGATTTGAAACAGATATTACACAAATCCAGCAAACAAAACAAAACACAAAATCGAAAGCAAGTCTAAAGCACAGCAGAAACGAGTAGAGAAGGACATCGAAAACGAGATAAGAGCAGATTAAAGACTAGGATAACAGGACATTAAAGCAAGCAAATCGAACGCAAGAAAACTTTGAGCACTAATAAATGGAAAACACGATCAAAGCAGAGACGAAAACCAAAAGCGAAAAACCTTGAATGATGGAGATTATCCTGCCAAAAAAACACACACACACAGTCCTAGCCACTACCCCAATGAGGAATAAAACTCTCCCAGCTAACCTCCCTCCTCGCACTCTCGGGGAGGTATCCCAGCTCAACCCCGCTCAACACAAGCAGAATAATCCGCGCAGGGACGTAAATTAAGAACGCAGGAATGATGATATAGTTCGTCCCCATATCAATGATCCTTTCCAAGATCGGAATTTGCGTGTCATCACCACCAGTACCAGTCCTGGCACTCCCATCCCGTCCTCGAGTAGGCTGCAACTCGATACTACCAGCCTCCCCATTCTGTGTCGTACCGCGTCTAGCCCTCCTCCACCCCTGCACCACACCCACCACACCCCGCAACACCCTAACCCACACCGCCACGAGCGGTACGACCAATGGCGCGGCGACCAACACCGCCGATGCAGCCCTCCACAGCTCCCGATGCACATCCCCAGGAAACTCGTTCGCCCACGCCGCACAGTGTACCGCGCCCACCACTGCGCCCAATAGGGGTCCTACAAAGAACAAGGCTATGTTCTTCTGGGTGCGTTGAGTAGAGGGGGAGAAGGAGGAAGAGGAGGTGGGATCGTGTGCGCAGAAGGTTGGGAAGCGGGTGACGGGGTTGACAGAGTCTGTGAATGGGTTGGTTATGAACGGCCGGATGCCCACGAGCGTCGACTCCATAATCGTTCGAAGACGAATGAGGAAGATCGTCGGGAGGAGGACGATCGTGAACACAATTGACGTCACTACACATAATAATTGATGCATTAGTTTCGTGTAAGAACGGTAGAAAGGAAAGAAAGAAGATACGCACGTAACCTAGCCAGAAGATTCCACCTACTCACAACATCCGTATAGATTTTAAAGATCTTAGACTGTTCCCCAAATTGCCAGATGATTGTATCTCGAATCTTGCGCTCAGCCTTGTAGAAGAATAGACGCATCGGGTCAAGGAAGTCGAGGATGGCCTCTCGAATCCTTAAATACCAAGGAAGTTTACTCGTCGCAGTTCCGTTGGCACTGGGCGCGTCTTGAGAAAGGCGCGAAATGACTGGCGAGGCGACTTGCGCCAATGACAATGTTCGGTCGGCGTCATTTTCCGCTTCCTGTGCGTCCTGGGGTTGAGCACCGGATAGTTGGGAAGTTGCTTCAGGCTGATTGGTGTTCTGCGAGGTAGGCTCTTGAACATCCGACGACGCTTCCGAAAGATCTTCCACCGTCGTCGCATCCGCCTCTGCCTGTGGCTGAGGTTCAGCTTCGGCTTCGGCTTCTTTTGCAGCCTGGTTCTCGTTTCGCGACCCAGACTCGGCCGGCTCTCGCACTGGCCCAACTTCAGGGCTCGCCTCGCCCTGACCATCCTCCTCAATACTAAATTCAACCACAATCGGACATGCGACATCCGCAGGCTTATACCACCACAGCGCATAAATAATTCCATTCAGCACCGCATACCCGACCGTCGCGAGCTCGAGCTCTGTCACATGCAGGTGCTGCCATCTGCGTCCAATACATTGCACGACGAACCAAAGCGTCTGCGTGACGGCGTAGGCCTTGCTCAGGCCGTCCACCTTCGAGCGGTCTTCGAGGCTCGCTTCGGTGTCGCAGTGGGCTTCATCCAAAGGTCGGGGAGGTTGGCCTCGAACTAAAAGCCGACGGATGAGAGTGTCCACCGCGGCTTGTGACTCTCGAGCCCATGTCACATACGGCCTCCCTTCTGGATGCGCATTGCATGCTGCGACCTGGGTGGGCGTCAGCTCCATGGGTGGGAAGTTTAGGTAGGTCACGGGCCCGCCGCCCTTGCGCTTGAAGATGTACCCGCCCATCTGGAGAAATTGAGAGTGGGTGAGTGTCCAGGGGATGAATTCTGGTTTGTTTATGATATATTCGAGTTAGCTTGGAGTTGCATAACAGGAAAGGAAGGAAGAAACGTACCACAGGTAGGATCATTTTCCTTCATAACTCTCATCCGCTCCTCTACAATCCTCTTGATATCACGCGCACCAACCCACTGTCGATACGCCCAGATCACCACAATCTCCGGGGCCATGACACCCCAAAACATGAGCTCAGCCCTCTGCATCCATTGATCTTTCTCTCCATCTGCAAGATGATAATAACACAAGAATTAGATACGCATCAGTACACCAATTGATAAAAGACGATGGAAGCGTGGACGCACCGTCGGACTTTGCATCGGACTTGGGAGTGGGAGGGTAGTACCCCCGGACGTTGGGATGCGCGGCGACCCATGTACATGCAAAGATAGTTGCAAGGCAGCTCGAGACCAAGTCCCAGATCGAGCGATCGTCGCCCTGGGCGTCGTCTGGCTGGTCCGAGGACGCGTTGGCGTCGTCGACTCGGAGGGCAAGGTCAAGGCCGGAGGTAACATCGATGCTTCGAGCACTGACTGTACTACCGGTCTCCCCGTTGGCTGGACAATCGAGGTTGGCGTTGGAGTCGAGGTTAGCGAGTAAATCGAGGCTGAAACTCGCGTCCGAGTCGATAAGAGTCGCGGTATAGACAAGCGGAGACATCGACTCGAGAACACGTGTCGGACGAGGAGAGATCGATGGATCGCTGGTAGAGCAAGAGATGACAGGAACTGCATACGCAGTCCACGGCCCAAATACCAATAGAATCAGCACAAGAACCAGAGGGAAAAGCGCATTAAAGCGGGGGGAGGGGGGTAGCTTGAAAAAAGCCATACTAATCGTGCAGAATCGAATACAGCACGATTTCCCCTGTATTTAAACCCTTCCCCCACCCGTCAAAGCACCCTAGTATCTGTCTATAACGCATGCTGGGCATTTTCAAAGAGCAAGTGAACAAAGGAGAAGAGGGCTCGTGGACAGGTTGTGGACAAAGGAAATGTGTGGATGCCCGGTGCTGTGCATCACCATTGTCCCGAGTAAATCGCGATCGATATCTGGTCGATTAGATGTAGTGCGTCACGCGTCGTGGTTTTGATTATATTTAGGGGTTTAGGGGCTCAGTGCTCAGCGTTTAGGACGAAAGTTTGTTTGTAGGTAACCTAAACGATTTATCTCATTCATTGATTGCTACTATACACATGACTACTAGTACATAGAAGAGAAAAAGGAGACGGTAGAGACTCGAGAGAGGGAGCTCCTGGTGACTGTGTGGTGTATCATGATTGGAGAGGCAGACGCTCCCTCTCCCGAGTCTCTCGATAAGTTATATGCATGAGGGACAGTGAAGGACTTGGGGGAGAGAGTAAGGGTAAGTTATGAAATAAGAATACAACAGGAACAGTGATTTTGGAAACGAAAAAACGAAAAGCAGGAAAAGATGATTGAAGAAATGTCCGGATTCCGATGCGACGTCCATGGACCAGATCCAGTCTGAGGGAATAAATGTTGCAGAGTTCAAGCCTCTTCTCTTCCGGGTCCCGTTGCAAAGAGCACTGCAAGGAACGGGAGAGAACGAAAGACAAAGCTCGATCGCGAGTCTTAAGTCTTGAGGGTCTTGAATCCTTGAACCCAAATAATAAAACAACACTAAAACCATCAGCCCAACCAATCATCTTGAGAATGTCGAAAGAATGTCGTTGGAAGAGCGTCCCGAGTCTTCGAGTCTTCGAGAAAAGAAAAGAGGAAAAAAGGGAGGGAGGGAGTTGCTTCCAGAGGGCCAGGACCACGTAACACTTTTACTTCGACTTTGGCTTCGCACCGTGAGTGGAAGCCTTAAGCACGCATAAGATGCATGGTTGCGCCAGAGGCCCCTGCTCGATGGCACCTTGGGGCGGGCTCAACGTTGTGCTATATGAGCAGGATCCGTGTGTCCAAAATCGAAGGTCGAAAGTCGAAGTCATGAAAGTCGGAATGACCCGAAGGAAAGAGGAAATTGAAAGTTGAAAGTCGAAGTGTGAACGTCGCAGTGTGAAGGTCGAAGATTGAAAAATTTGAAGTACGACAAAAGAATGCGATGGCAGGAACAAGTCGAAATGCAATGTTCAAAAGCCGAAGCCAAAGCGCAAGATAGTCGTATTCAAGGCAAGCGAAAGCGAAATTGAAGGTAAAGGGCACAAATTAAAACAAAAATCCAAATGAACACAAGGCCCAACACAATTTGAAATAAAAGAAAATGAATGAATGAGAAGGGACGCACGGTTCACGAAGACACTGTTCCTTCTCACAATCGTGATCCCTGTTTGAAGGATGTTGAGAGCTCCAAATGCATGTTGGAGAATTGCAATCATATTGTTCCTGGTGTTAAGGAAATTTCGTTAGTACTTGTGCTTAAGGAATGATAGAAGGAAGGGATGAAGAGATAAAGAAAAGAGCCGCGATGTCGACGAAACGTTCCAAGCTTTGCACCAGCGCTAATAGCATACACAAGCGCATAGGTAAGAAGATAGACGCGTTAGAAGGACAGTGAAGGATACGAAGGGAACGAGGGGTTAAATAACACGTTTATATAGAGCTCACCTTCGAAGTAACACCCCCTTGACCATCGCAGGTCGGGCAATCCAGCATCCAACACCTAGCACACATAAATGGTTGACTTCTGTGGTTGAAATTGAATCCGAATGGGAGTTGGGGCGGAAGTGACGGGACTGGTGTTGGGTACGACTATAAAGCCTGGACGACGACGTCGAGGACGGGGCTTGGAGGAACGCAAGACCTGCAACGACAGGTCAGCCATCCAGCGCAGCCCAACATCGTCGAGGAAAACAACCCACAAGCGGCGTAGAGAGAGAAGATTTGAGCGACAGGCAGTAAAAGACAACCGCACCAAGCAAGACGAACAGAATCAACGACGAGACATCCCCCATATTTATACCCCTTCATTGTGGTCATTGTGATGAATATCGAGACCCCGCGCGCTTGGTACCAGGCCACCTTCTACAATAGCATTATCCTATCAATCCAAGCGACATCTTGGTCTCCATTATCCGGCAACGAATCTAGCACAGGTACCGAAGTCAAAGCTATAAGAACAATAAATGGCAAAGCGAAGCCGTGCTGCGGGGATGCCAGAATAGGATGAGGACAAGTTATGGTTTCCAGGAAAGGAAGTAAGAATCCAAGCGCTCTGAATCTGTGGTTTCGGCACTAATCGCACACCTCGTGGCATACAAGGGCATACATACACCTACATACACTTATGGAAGCTTCGGTCGAAATAAATTTAGGGCTGTGCTCCGTAGAAGGGCTGGGGAATTCACTAGAAGGAATCAAAGCTGAAATTCCTAGCTAAACGTTACATAAACGACACAAAGAGCCAGAGAAACAGCAACTGAACGTCCTGCCAAACGAAAGTCTAAGCCCCGGCTCATCCGGATCACCATCTGGCACAAAGAAAGTAAGCAGGCCTGGCCTCAACGTTCTCTCCAAGCCCTATAACCTTCTAGCCGTCTCCAATCTACAAAAAAAACTACTCTAAAAACCTACAAAAAAATCTCATCTTCACGGATTCTGGGCGTGAGAAAAACTAGGGTGATACATCTCCATAGGTTTTGTCCAGCAAAACGAGGTGGAAACCCAAGATAAAGCGGTCAGTTTGTAGAGGAGATGGTGGAGAGGTTATCCGCCTGTGGTTTGAGCTTCTTGGTTTCGAATAGAACGGACGAAAATTGGGGGATTGGGGAGGCTTAAGCGGTGCCACAACTTTCTCGATCGTCCAGTGAGCGCGCTGCGACTGGCGGACAAATCTAGGCCGCGCAAAACGTCTTCCTTCGACTATTTCTGAGTCGATGGGTCAAAAGATGCTAAAGCAGGCTCAGAAGGCTGTATACAGAGTGTATAAGAGGGTATGTCGAGTAGAGGGGCTGAAGCGACGCGTGCGGCCGCTGAGCGTGGTGCGGCATGAACCGTGCAAGAAGTCTCCGAATTCGTCTTCAATTTTCGGGCTCGTTTGATGGAAATAAACTCTAGAGGATGCATAGAACGTATATTCCAGAGAGTAGTTCCAGGAGAGAAGGCTGAAGGCTGAAGCAAAGCGTAGGTAGCTGGGCGGGCGCTAAGCGTTGCATCGACTAAAAAAAATCAGATCGAACACACAGCTCAAGGACGCACCTCAGGACTTCAATATCAATCCCCGCCTTCCAGACAAACACACCATCCTAGCCATCCCAATCGACCAGTACCATCATCCTTTGACTTCCCGGCTTCTCGCTTCCGCGCAGTACGATTTTGGTTTCAGAATTTTGTTGAATCCTCGTCTGCGGCAAAATTGCATGCCCTCTCTTGACGAGTAACGAAAAAAAGAAAAAGGAGAGAAAGCCTTCAAGCTTGCGGTGAGGCGGGTAAGGAAGGGTTCGGAACTAGCGGGCATTGTTTGTGGTTGTTTATTTTGGGAAGCAAGTAATAAATAGGGGCCCCCAAATGCGTCCTACTTCAAAAAGCAAAAACTTGAAGGGAGTGAACCTGCAGCGACCTCATTAATTCTGTTTCAACGTAGTAGGGTAGGGTCCCGGATGTGCATTCGAACGTGCTTCAATAAATAATCCCACGACAGTCGTTTAAACAAATGGCTCTTCATGAGTCTCGTTTAATGCAACTACCTTGCAGATTTCAAGGGCCCAGTATTCGTGTTGGCGACGGCCCATCGGTTGTGCCATCCAACGATGAATCACAGTTCGATGCGTGAAACGCGAACAATCCAACCGTAGATACCGACGGGGAAGAATGACTGTTAAATGCTGTGTCTTCAAGGATTCTTTCTCTTTACGGCCTCGGGGTAGACCTCTTGCATAGAACGAGACCACTCACAACACACCCAAGTAGTCCTCTTCTAGCTAGGTGTGTGGATCGTGTGATATGAGCCGATATGAGCCATGGCCGTGACATTGTCAGCCATTCTTGAAGTCCCCAGAACTTTGGTCACCCTCTCCCAGTCAGGCAAGATATTCTTTCCACCTTATAACAAGGAGCGAGTCGACCCTACAATAGCAGCTAGTCCAAAAGTTGCACCTTCAGGTATCTGCTGGCCCTTCTACTACTGTTCGGTAGCCAAGGCCCAAGATTTGCCTTCTCCCGAACTCTTCGCTATCCTACATACTAACGCAAAAATAGCAAGAATATATGTATAGGGCGCTCATCGATGATCAGCAACTCCCGTGGTATACATCTTGACTGGTAAGTATCACAATTTGTTGCTCGTGATGGAATCCGTCGATCGTGCGAGTCATAGAGAACGCGGCGGACTTGGTGAGCAGCGAGCCACAGAGCCTGGGCCCCCTTCAAGGCACTCTCAACCGACGACTTCAATTGCAACGCGGAAAGGGTGTGCTTTTACGAAATTCATTTAAACGAGTTTGGCTTTCGAAGGTCAATGATAAAGATGCTTCTGTTAGCATCAGATCAGACTAGATCTGCCACCCCGAAGACGGGCGCTTGTTCCCTCAACTCTGGATACCTCAGGCTATTCTTCAACTGGAGCACACCTTCGCCCCTTCGAACATATTTGATCCTAATTTGCCAACCTCTTGAACGGTGCTATCAAGTTGGAACCCTATAATCAATCATATATGGTCTCAACGAACCCTGCACTGTGGTATCCAAGTTGCATGGAAGCTCTCTTTACTCGGTTACCCACATATACTCTAGCTACTAGTAGCTAGCGCAGATGTGGGTGATAAAGGTGCTGTTGAGCACTGCCTTGATATATAAACCGAAACACTCTGTCGTTCTGGGCGCAGCTACCACCTCTTTCAGTCCTCAGATCGCTTCGCCACTCACCCCCTCTGGTCGCTAAGTTGCCATCGGCATCGATGGCCGCTTTCACCAACGAACAGTTCAACGCTTTCGCATACTCACACATCGCGGCAACCTATGCAGGCGTTGCAATATCTTTAGTCGTAGTTGGTACGAATTTCTAGTCTATTTCAATTTGTGGCCCCCTGTCTAACCTATTGAGGTTGCTACTCTTAAAGGTATACAATGTTTTATGTGCTTTTATGCACTTTCCGTATTCTTGGAAACGCCATACTCAGCTAGGAGAGGCCATGCACTCTATATTGGACTTGCTTTTCTTTTATTCGTTCTCTCTTCGTTCTCAGTCGCATTGGATGCGTATTATATATTTGCCATTCTCAGCAAAGCTTCGGATTGGGCGGAGCTCATGATAGCAATACACCAGGACCTGGGTGGAGGCTACTGGATTTCAAGGCTCTCATTCGCTCTAAGGCTTGCGTCTATGGCTGTGGGAGACGGGATATTGGTGAGAACGATACCTGTATCTTATTTCAAGACTGTTGGCTTAACGCCTTTCAGCTTTATCGTTGTTATATCATTTGGAACGAGTACATTTGGGTGACTATCATTCCTGGGCTAACCTATCTTGGGTCGATTGGTGAGTGACACATTTTATCAACGTTTTCTTGTTCTCCTTATTGTCAACAGCTGCGGGAATTACCTTCAACGTAACATTGAGTAGGCCGGGATATATATGGGCCAGCGAGAAAGCCAATACAGCGAACATCCTCCTTGCTACAATAACTAACATCATTATCACTGCTCTCATTCTCGGCTGGCTTATCTGGCAATATCGGCTACTTGGACAAGACTTTCAAAACGAAGATGCCTTCAGACCATACCGTGGAATTGTGACCATGCTCATCGAGTCGGCACTTCCTCTAACTATCTTTGGTATCTTCCACGCCACTCTATTCTTGATCAACAACGGAGGCTCTATGAAATTCGAGACAGCTAGAGCACTCGAAGGGACTTCAATTATTGCTGGGTGCTTCTTCCACGCGTTCTTTGTAGGTTCCATGCTACCATATCAATTGGGTTAGCTTTTTTCTAATTGATGAATGAAGGCGTTGGCTCCTCAGATGATCATCTTCAAAGTTGTAGTGGGAAAGTCGTGGGTACGGCGGGGCGATGCAACACGAGAGGCGATTAGTACTGCCATGTCATTTGCACCTGCCCGTCAACCCGTTCCAGAGTTTCAGGATAGAGAGTCTATCCGTGAAAGTGACAGCTATAGCGACCAAGAGAAGAAGGCGACGACCATCAATGTCTGAGAATCGAACGACGTTTGGAACTCGAGAGAGAAGGGCACTTCGGTATGTTACTATCGATTTACAAGGGGTTTTGGGCTGGCGTTACTCCTATGTATGCAATGGGACTCCGATGATGTACAAGTATGGTTTATTATTTATGTACAGTGTACGATGTAGGAAAATAAATAACGAGCAAGGTGAAAGTAGACGTAACCTTATGTCTATCCCTTCAAAACTGACAAAACACCCGATGGTCATCTCGATATCGCCCTCGCTCAGCCCTCTGCTCCGCCTTCCAAGAATGTTCATTGCAATTCGGACATAACGGCTGTATGGCATGGCCCATACTTGGACCGCCGAGTTCAAGGATGGGCGGATGTATAGCAGCTGGTGGTGACATTCAAGTTTCAGGTCCTGAGTGCTGAAAGGTACCGTGTATGCATGGCCGTCGTATCTTCTATTCGAACTGTAGCGTCGGTCACGGTATTCTCTGTTTGAACGTTGACCTGTAGCAGCTGGTCCACACAGTAAGTTATCTGAGTGACTGGACGGACGAACGGATGTAACGATCGGATTGAGCTTAACTGGGCCTTGCCGATCGTCCAGGGACTGCTAAACGAGGATATGATATGAACGATGGTCCAGGATTTGCGAAAAGTGGCAACATACCTGTAGGCCTGGAGGTGAGGACGCCCCGGTTGAAAGCAAGCAATGGATTCGGAGAGGGCAATGTTTGGGTCAGACAGTCATCCAAATATCCATGAGCCGGGCCAGGATGTCGATAGCTGTCGACGAACGGACGGACGGACGGACGCTCGATCGTTAGATGATCGACGATGACGGAAGTAAATTGCAGCTAGTAGGATTCGACGGATCTCTACGACGATGAGCTTAATATCCCGCATAAGTATCTTCGTAGGCATCCGGCGGACGGTTATTGACCACAATGGTGGCGACGATGATTCTAGGAGCCTGCTTGCGGGAGGGAGGGAGGTTCTATTCGACCACGAGCGATTTTGGCGACCTATTTTGCGTTCAATAACAGAGCATAAAGTTCTATTCGACGACGAGTGCCCTATTTTGCAGTCAATAACAGAGAGATGCAGCCGTCAAGTGAGATGTACAAGGCTGTACATACATCACCGGTCTTTTTCGAGGCATCCTAGAACCCAAACGTAAACCAGCCTCCTCGACAATCCATTCAAGCAACAACCTCGCAACGCACCGACCACCCAGTCTCCTTCTTGGTGGTATTCCTAGCCTTTCCTGGCGAACAATGCTTTCCCAAGTGGCAAAAAAAGCAGTTTTTGGAAGCCAAGGGTTTAGATCCGTCCATTGGCATTCTACGCCTAACAACGACAATTTCTTGTGGTTGTGGCCGTCTTTTGTTGAGAGTGGCCAAGAAGGCAATGCACCAGTACACGCGAAAGACACGAGGCCTATGCCATCGGATCGGCTTTCATCTTAGTAATTATTGAATTTCTCAGGCTTTACTGAGCAAACGCTGCTGGCCCCTGGGTATCTCTTCTACGACTTCGAACCTCGAAGACTACCTTTAATCCCTTATTTTATCTTCAAAAAAGCTCAAACATGTTGTATGTGCTCGAGGATAGATACCTGAGCTGGGTGCCACCGATCCGCAAGAGTTTTCTGAAGCCAGCGGCGCGGAAACGAGAGGACCAGAATTTTGAAAGGATGGTGTAGGATGGCATGATCGATTGGATTTTGGGGACGATATGTATGTCTGGCAGGCACAGACTGAGGTCCTGAGGTACGTCGCTGAGCGCTGAGCTACACATTCTCGGTTCCAGCCGCGCCATGGAGTCAACACGCCTGCGCTCCGCCCACGGTTCTGCCTACACCTCCCTCCTCAGAAACCTATCATATGCGTCGTATGGCTTCTCTTCGGTCTACTGTCACTGGCATCAGTCCAACGTGCCCAAAACTTGAAGAAGAATACCCTTTCGCGTGGCCCAGCTCTGTCCACATAGCATGATCACAACTCACTCATTGTCAACGATCGATCGAGAGCACACAGGACTCTACCTCACTTTAATCCATTTCGATCGTTATCTACGTACCCAAGAACCTCTGCCAATAGGTGGATAGTCTTTCTGGGACCTCCTCTAAAGACTGACCGGTTAATTTTGGGTTTTTACCTCGATTTCCTCAATTGAACTTGGTGGACATGTACCTCTAGTCTTTTCTCACGCTCGGAATACGTGAAAATAAGATGTTTTTCTGGACTTTTAATACGATTTTTGGGCAATTTGAAACGGCTGGAAGGTACGACGAGAGCCTGAGGACGAGGAGGCATGCTGGAACGGGCAGTGGCACTTGATTCGAATGCCCCGATTATAAGCTCATCTTCTCAGCGCATCTCGTGTTTTTTTTCGTTATTCCTCTGGTTTTTCTTCGTCGTTTACAGGGCTGGAAAGTAGTTAGAGTACAGAATATAAATTCGGCTGGATTATACGACTCTTGATGCGTTGATCGGAGTAGGAAATTAGAAAGGTAATCCAATCATTTCAAACTGTTTCCACAGCATCTCTGGCCAACCATTATCTCTGCCCACCCACTCCGCAGACAAAAGGCTCAAAGCCTCAACCACACGTTTTGTTGGAAACTAGTAGACCCCATGACTCACCTTACCTGGCCGCCCAAAACCACTTTGGTCCCCTGGAGATGTGGAGTCGTAGGCCCCGCGACAAATCTCGAGTCCTCGACTGCGTTTCCTGGCTGTAGGGCGTGCAGAGCTTGGGCGGGAGACGACTTGGAACTGAAGCAAGGACTATTCCATTGCAAATTCCCCGGCCAAGGAGGATTCTAGCCCACTCACTCCCATTGTGTTGTCAGCTGTTGTCAGCGCCAATTCCCCCATTTCCATAGTTGCCTAGCGTGGCTGCCACAACCGACTATAGATTATCCAATAATGGAAACCACATCGACGCGTATAAGAGGCCTGACGCGACGCTTGGACCCCATTAAACAAGGTTAGTTATCTACTTTTACCATTATACTCGCGAATTAGGCTGATTTTCTTGCTTGTTTTCTGTCGTCGTGTCGTCGTCGTCGTCTCTATTCGTTGGCATTGTCGCGTTTAACCACTGGTAAGTCGCTCGTTAGTACTGGTGGATTGAGATGTCTGCTAACCCTCGACGTCCTTCCTCGCTAGGCACTGTCCCCTCGCTCGTTGCCGTTACTCTCTTGATTACTCGTAGGTCTTCGCCCCCGTTGTTCAGGCTTGTCCAAGCTGACACTCTCCCCTTCCAGGCATTGTCTTCCCCCTGTAAGTCCCTTCACCCCCTCGCTGTCTAAGCTTCCCCCAAGCTGACCAGCATCTCCCCTGCCAGGCATTGTCCCCTCTCTCGGCGCCATTATTCCCTCTACTCCTCGTAAATCGTCCCGTTCACCCTTACTGTCCATGCCACACCAAGCTGACCATTCGTTTCCCTCGCCAGGCATCGTCCTTCATTCCCCTCGATCATTCGTATGTCGTTCTTAGGCTCTCGTTATCCAAGATATCTCGAACTGACCACCCATGCTCGACGTCCGTCCCAGCCTATACCAAAGACCTTTCATTCTGCACCATCAATTCCCAATGTGCCTGGTCCGTTGGTCGTATAATTGCCCCAAGTGTGGGGAGCCTCAGTTCAAGGTAAGCATCCGTCTGCTTCCATTCTCCATCCCATTGATTCCCCATTCCATTTGTTCCTCGAATTGAACAATCTCAACTGACACAGCATCCTTACCTTAGGTTATCAAGCTCTGTCATTCACCGTCTTGCCCGTTGAGCAAAGAACATGAGAGGATGCCGCCCCATAAGTGTGAGCCCCCTGGGTGTGAGAAGCCCAAGTGAGTTTCTCATTTTTCTTTCACGTACGAATCATCGATACCTGACGCTTGATGTATTGCTACTAGGTTTCCAGAAAACAAAGTGTTAGAGTACGGTGAAGAGCTTTGTGCATCATGTGCACCCAAGAAGACTCCGAATACCGTGTCTACCACCCCGGAGTCTACCAACAATGGCACTGAGACTGGAACTGGGACCGATGGGAAAAAGTGTTCTTCTAGTTCTCCGGCTCTGCACCAAACTGGGCACTCGGCATTAAGCGAACAGCGAACTCGGCGCAGCAAGGAGATCGCATGCCGTGACCGTAGGCGACACTGAAGGGGGCGAGACAATATTATCATGTCGCTCGTCTCTGTTTTTGGCGCCTATGAGACGGTTTGCGATACCTTGCGTGCGCTGGAGCTTTGGATATCAGATACTAAGACAACATAACAACTGCGGACTGGAAGAATCGTATCTTGGGTTTTCGAAAGATTATCGCTTTGGACTCTGGGTTCTAGTGTCAAGTTTGAATGGACCGAGGCGTATCATCCATCTAATCTCAAGCGTTCGCAGTGTTTTTTTTTGTATAACATTGAATGATCCCTTTCCACATGTCGTTTGTCATGATCATAAGGCTCAAAATCTTTCATCTTCAGGTAGGTCTAAACTCTGTTTGAGCCTTAGGAGGTCGTTCCTAGACGTGGTCGTCTTATAATGGTTCTGATGCAAGTCTGAATACTATAATTGAAGGTCCTGGCACGCGACCCTTTAAATGAGCTCATCAATCATCCCGCTTCAAGTTGCGGGGGAACCCTAATTAATTAACTCTCACGGCTGCCCCTGTACAGCAGTGTGCCGGCGTGGCCAGCTCTTTCTTTGTCTCCACCTCATTGCAAGCCGTTCCTTTGTCCACAACTTGTCATGATTATCGATCGTTTAAATACGCTGTATCTGGGCTGGAGCAGGAAGTCTACATGGCTTTCTTGCTCTCTCTGTCGTTCTCGGGGCTCAACCCACTGCGCCTGATAGTCGTGGTCGTTTTTTTCATACCGTGGGCGCGGGTACATGGTGTCCCACTTGCCCTGCCAGTGCCTTCCTCGGGTCTGGATATAGATCTAGCGATATCTGATCTCGCATCGCTGCCGCCGGTCTCCTCTCCTTCACTGTCGACATCGATATCATCACCAGTAATCCAAACCAATACTGTGACCCTCCTTGACTCCGTGACCATCATAGACGTACATTTACCCGCTGCCACTACCAGTGCAAATGCCAACGCCGACTCGAAAGCTGTATTCGAAGCGCTGGATAGCGAGGATGTGCAGACGAACTACCGTTCCGTCTGGGACCTTGTCTATGCGTGTCTGGGTACGATAATCGCGTGCACCTGGGTCGCTATGCACCCGAACGTGCGGGGGTATTATGATACCGCCGCCGCCACTACTAGTCCCAACGACAAGCCCGATGGTGAGTGTCGTTCCCCATCCATAGAGTTTGAAAACTCGCCACCTCGCTGATAACTCATTGCCTACTGTACTATTCAACTTTGCTATGTGTAGATGGAGAGTTTGACCGGCTAGTGCAAAAGACGGAGCTGATGCTCTGGGCGATTATCGCGCCAGAGGTTGTCGTGGTGTGGGCGTTCCGGCAGTGGGCCGGCGCGCGCGAGATCCAGCGGCTGATCGAGGAGAGGATGCAAACGCTCAGGGAGAATGAGCCTACAGCTCGTACGTCCAGCGTTTTCGGCTCTAGAATACAACTGCTCACATGAACATACCTTTGTCATCTTCGTACCATCACAGAATTCGTGCCCTGGACCCTCACCCACTCGCATTTCCTCCAAATGGGCGGGTACATCTTCAGGAAGAAGGAGGAGATTACGTATGTAAACCTCCCGCCTGTCCCGTTGTCGGTCGCGCTCGCATGGTCTGAAGTCAATTTCGATGGTGTTGGTGTCGACGCTGACGGGGTGCCGATACTGGGAGAACTTGATCGTCGCGCGCAATATTTGCGGGGGCTCGTGGAGGAGAATAGGGAGTCGCATCAGGCGCTGGATGCGCTTGTGCAGAGCCATTTGTTTAGAGAGCCTTCAAATGTGTCGGATGCGAACTCTATTGTGTCGGCTACGACTACGACTACTCTGCTAGCACAAGAAGCCCAAACCGAAGCCGACATCGAAGACCGCTCGAAAGCAGATGGACTCGGCAAAGCGATTGCCATCGTCCAGACGTTATGGTTTGTTGCCCAGTGTATCGGGCGTAAAGCCCAAGGGCTGCATGTTACGGAGCTGGAGGCGACGACGCTCGGGTATGCGGTACTGAACGGGGTGATGTATTGGCTTTGGTGGCATAAGCCTGTGGATGTTGTTTGTCCTGTTGTTGTTGATATTGACACTGGGCACCGTGGCGAGGAAGGACCGACAACCATGGTGGAGATGCAGCCTATGGGGGCTCAAGCAGCAGCTCCATTGCCAGAAGAGACTCGGACCCCCGAAGCAGATACCGCAAGTTCTGATGTGGAAGCCTCAAGCGAAATTCAGCCCCAGTCGCAGGAATCGCAGCAAGAGGAGAAGAAGGCTGATGAAAGGGAGCCGACTGGTCCGACTCAGATGCAAGAAACCCATATAGCCGCTGGCCCAGAGTCTAGTCAAGCCCCATTGACGTGGTACGGAAACCTCGGGGAACGTATTCTGAATTGGTTGGAGCCGGTTCGCTTTGTCTTGGCCAGTTTGGATCGCTACATCTTCTTGACGGTGCTTCGGTATAACCCTAAGCTCTGGAATGTGTATAACGACATGAGGACGGGGACCACTTGGAGTCTGATAATGAAACGGTTACGTGCGTGGCTTCTCCCTTCTCTTTTCGATATGTATTCACTAAAGTCTCTCTTTTCTGCCTTGTGTTGTAGTGATCGGGTTATTCATCTTCACGCCGATTGCCCTCCCTCGCATCTTCCTCCGTCGTCTAAAGGAAATAGCCGAGTCGAACCTACGCCGTCTCCGCTTCGTAGACACCTGGGATGGGACCGTCTATCCCTTGACGAATGCATTCCCTCCCCTGCGCTTCCCGACGTTTGCGGCACACAGGCCCGGCAAGGCCTTGGAACGCACCAGACTCTATTTTGTCTTCTTCGTCGGGCCCTTCCTGGGCGTCGTCGTGGGCGCGGTACACTGTGCAAAATGGAGCGATGCGTTCCCGAGTGCGACGCATGCGGCCGTGTGGAGGGCTGCTTCGGTCTTTCTCGCGGCTGCGCCTGTCTTCGTTCCTGGTGTGATGGTGTTGGCGATGGTGTTAAGAGCGTTGGAGGCTTTTGTGGATTGGGTGAGGTCGTTTAGGCCTAGTCCAAGTGGTGGTGCGGGGGGTGATGATGAGGATCAATGGCGTTCGAGAATGAAGCAAGTGGAAGACACGATCATCGATCAAGTGAACGCGGTGGTTGTTCCGCCGGTGTTGTTGTTGTATGTCCCTGCGCGGTTGGTGTTGATTGTGTTGAGTTTTGTGGAGTTGAGGGCGTTGCCGGATTCTGCAAAGATTGATGTTGATTTTGAGGGGTATTTACCTCATTTCTGAGTGCTACATAGGCGCCGGAGGGTAGTACGTTAGCTTTGGATTGCGTTTTGGTTTACTTTCTGGATTTATTTTTGCTATAGTTACTTTCGATTTGTTTTACGATGGATCTTGACAGGTGTTTTCTCGCGTCCGATTTGCTCTAGATGTGCCTTTGACTTGCTTTTTTTTTGCTTTCAACTCTTGCTCCGACGTCTACATGTTTTCTGATCTTGCTTTACATCTGCTCTCCATCTCTCTCCAATTTGCTGCCATCTTCCGTTCCTACGTGCAACACAAACGGACGCCGAGAACATTTGGTTCGTAATCTTAACTTGTTTTCCTACACTACTTTGTTGTACCTACGTTCATACTTGTTATAATATACGTACTTTCAGTTTCCTGTGTTTGCCTATACGTCGTATGGGCTCTCTTAGGTCTAGTTCTATTTGTTTCAACCCAACGGCCCAAAAATTCGAAGAAACTCCCTCTCGCGCGGCCCAGCTCTGTCCGCAGATTATGATCACAACTTGCTCAACGATCAATCGAGAGCACTGAGGTGCCCACGCAGGACTTTCTACCTTGCTTTAATTGTAATCTACGTACCCAAGAACCTCCTGTAAAGACTGACCGCGATTTTGTTCTGTTCATAGTGGTGCATATAATGTTTTCTCATGCAGGGATATTATTTCTTAATCCAAACCAGATGCTATTTACATCCGAGAGCGATCCAACAAAGCCGGGGAGGGGACTCTTGAGATGCAAACATCAGTGCAGTCTATCCTTCGGTGGCGTGCTGTCTGCTGCGTTGACTGCAGCAGCCCCCGGATGCCCAAGGAGGAGCGTCACTATGCCGCCATACCCATACCGGGATGCATGCATTAACGCAGTCTCTCCTATGCTGTCGACTGCGTTGACTTGGACCCCCGGATGCCCAAGGAGGAGCTTCACCATGTCTTCGGAACCATAATATCCGGATGCCCTAATCAATGCGGTCTCTCCTGTGCTGTCGGCTGTATTGACTTCGATCCCTGGATGCCTAAGAAGGAACTTCACCACATCTTTGGAGCCATAGTATCCGGATGCCTTGATTAATGCAGTCTCTCCTGCACTATTGGTTGCATTGACCTCGACCCCTGGATGCCCAAGGAGGAGCTTAACTATGCCGTCGCAGCCATATTGGGATGCTTTCATTAACGCAGTCTCCCCTATGCTGTCTGCTGCATTGACTTCGACGCCTGGATAGCCAAGGAGGAGCTTCACCACACTGTTGAAGCAATATTCGGATGCCTTCATTAATGCAGTCTCCCCATTTCTATTGGCTCTGTTGACTTCAACCCCCGGATGCCCAAGGAGGAGCTTCACTACGCCGTCATGGCCATATTTGGATGCCTTCAGTAATGCAGTCTCTCCTGCGCTGTCGGCCGCATTGACTTCGACCCCTGGATGCCCAAGGAGGAGCTTCACTGCACCATCGTGGCCATTGGAAGATGCCTCCATCAACGCAGTTCGACCTTCTCTGGAGGCTGCATTGACTTCAACTCGGTGTTCAAGGAGGAGCTTGAGTATGCCTTTATACCCATATTCAGATCCATACATCAACGCAGTCCATCCACAATTGTCTGTAATGTTAACCCCAATGTCACTGAACTGAAGTAACCGTCTGACTACAGTTTCATAGCCATACATGGCTGAAAGCATCAAGGCAGTATAGCCATCTGTTGAAGCATGGTTGACTTGGATCCCAGGTGATTCAAGCAGTAGCATGGAACTTCTGTCAGACATATGGTGTGGGGTGGCCTTATTGCCTAGCAAAGCAAGCATTAATGGGGAAAACCACTGCATTGGAGTAGGTGAACTGCAGTTGGGGCCGACCATGTCTACAAGTTCTGCAAGGCCATAATATGCAGCCAGATGTAAGCCACTGAAGCTCTCCAACGTCCAGTATGGTTGTTTAAGCAATATAGGAAAGGAGTTGCAACTTCGAAGGAATGTTGAGACACCCTGGACTGTCAAGGGGGGCTTGCTTTGCTTGACATGTATATGCCATGCATTGTAGGCGTATTGAAGGAATGGATTGGTATCCAATGCGGCATAGAGCTCATACTTGTGCTCGAACTGTGACTCGTGGAGTTTGCAGCTTATGAGACGTGAAATGCAGGCGGGTGCCAGGACACCATGTGGATCAGGAAAGTCATCGAGCAAAATGGTCCGGAGAGCATCCTTGGCAGTGAAATCTGAGATTTGAGGGTCTATTAGAGAATTGACACAAAACAAATGGCTCCAAGTACTCACGAACGAGACGGATGACCTTACTTCTGGCTTCTACCGTTACCAAACCACAGCATATTGAGACAAGGTCAGATTCGTCAACAATGTCCTTGGGGTCGAACGTGTTTGTTTCAAGGCAAGCGGCAAGGGCATATTGAAGGTCCTTCACGGTTAATGACATCTGTGCAAAGACAAGCCACAGAAGTGTTCGCAACGCTCGGGTTGCCTGTTTTGTTGATTGCTTCTTAATTCGCTCCACGGCCTCAGCATATATATCTTGTGTGTTCTCGGGTAAGCCCTGTACAGCATCCTCTACGTCCTTGATCGTCAAGCATCCTCGGAGCATTTCCGCCAGTAGGGCAGCGTGGAGAAACCTGAACTTGAAACATCAGTCGCTGAGGAAGTAGTCTGAGAGTCCAACTCACATGTCATGTGACTTCGTGCAAATATCAGAGATGATCTTTTCCTTCCAATTATGCCGCTCAAGTAGGCGACGAAGAGGGGGTTGTCTGTCAATGCACTGCCTGACATAACGCCGGACATCATCATCTTTTGCAACGACCTCGAAAAAGATGGCCTTGGGAACATCGGCTTCTAGATTCGACAACCGCCGCGACGTAATGATGAAGTGGGCATTGCGGGAGGATAAAATAGAGACGATCTCCACAAGATCGAACTGGACAATTCCAGGCGCTTCGTCAACACCATCCAAAACAAAGTAGATAACGTCGAACATTGACGAAATCTCCACGAGAATATCAATAAGCTCGGTCTGCGTTGGGTGAGTTTTGTAAAGTCGGTGTTTGGAATAGGTAGGTTCAACGAGTTTGACGAGAGAAGGGTGGTCCTCCACCAGCTGCCTCAAGAGCGCTGATAGAATAACCTCAACAGGAATTGGATCTGTGTAGCGACAGTATGCGAAGACCAGCGCCATTTTCTGAGCGACAGGATTGTACTTCGCCACATATTGTTGAAGGTGGTCGATCACGATGGAAGCAAGGACGGTCTTACCCGCGCCAGCTGCAAAACCGCTCGGTAACTTCGACGTGGTCAATAAGCCGGCCCCACTTACGGATTCCTACACCCCAGAGAACACCTCCACCAATCAGCCACCGTTTAAATTCTTCACTTTCGAGGAACCACAAGCCTGTATCTGCCGTCCGCTTGTTAAAGGTATCAATTTGAATGCTTCGGTAGTTTAGATTCGGCGCCAGCCACTCCTGGATCTTCGAAACGAGGTTGGCTGCCAAGAGATATGTCAGCGTGGGGACCGGCGCAATTAATATAACAACGCCCTTCACATTCATATGGCCCATGGAAAATGTTATTGATCGTGGTGATATTCCCTCCAGCTGCGTTAATAGTACCGCCAGTCATCTGGACGTTATCAGCGCCGTGGAGTACGTGGCCACCACCAGGACCAGTGGCAGCACCTTCAGATTGACAGTGTCAGTGGATGTCATATCTATCGAAATTTGACAAACTTTGGCCTTCCGTAGCCTCTTCCTGCCCATCTTGCACCCCTTTCGAGTCTGCCCACTGAAGATGAGACCCACAATCAGATTGCAACTTACGATGAATCAATCATAATCTTCACTCACATAATGCGATAGCGACGACCCCATCGACAGTGGCCCATTTAATGGTGTTCACCCGCTGGTGAGTACAGTTTGTGCCCTGCTTTTCGAGGCAAAAAGAGATATTCCAAAGGGTGTGGCCGGGACCAAGATAAGGAAGGTCGAAGCAAAGCTCAAAAGTCACAGGCTGCCGTCAACTTCTGGTGGGAAACTACAGCACAGCACACCGGCGCTAATCACTTTGGGATGATAAACGGTGATGCTGGTACGTAGACAGGCTCACCAACTTGCAGCAAGGGACCATAAAGGCGCAAGTGGGTGGGTAGGCGGATGAACATATCGATCGGAAGCTTGGGCCCTGGCGATCATCGGATAGTGCTAAATTGATATGCATGAGCGATGGTCCAACAGGGAGAACTGCAGTGGCGACGTACTTGTAGGCCGTTGAAACCGAGAAAAGCATACGATTGGCTACATGGCCTGACTTCGTGGCGTGACTTCATGTCGGAATGTAACACGAGGGAGGGAGGGTTTTGCCGGCGGACGGACGAGCACGCGTCGAGTAATTAATTAAACCGTACTGTCCATCGCTTCTATGATCGACGATCGAGCGGGACTAAATCGTAGCCACTTCGTACGAGCTCAT
Source organism: Coprinopsis strossmayeri (assembly GCA_900156845.1). NCBI lineage: Eukaryota > Fungi > Basidiomycota > Agaricomycetes > Agaricales > Psathyrellaceae > Coprinopsis > Coprinopsis strossmayeri. The sequence continues at coordinate 388,044 of FTPT01000020.1, forward strand.
GATTGGCAGCAGGGTAGCGACGGACCTCTACGACGACACATCCAACGAATGCTGCTAAGTTGAAGGATTTGAGAAACGACGGTGGCCATGATACGCTCTGAGTACTGAGTCTGGGAGTGATGACTTTAGGAGGTCGCTCCAACTTGGGCGATTGCCCACGCTCTGCTGCCCTTTCAATTGATTTAGACCGGGATCCTCGTATTTAAGACCTTCAGGCAATAAATGAATAGCTCCTCTAACATCTCCCCAAGAGACTCACCGTTCGAGTTTAGGCTTTTACCCCGGTTTGGTCGATTGAACCTGGAGGTCGTATATCCTTGGGTTTTCTCACGCTCGGAATACGTGAAAATGAGATCTCTTTCTGTACTTTTCATAGGCTTCTTGGGCGATTTGAGACGACTAGAAGGTACGACGAGGGCTTGGGAATGACGAGGCCTGCTGAAACGGGCTGTGGCATGGTTGACAGGTCGTGATCCGGATGTTTCGGTCTTAGCTGTACCGCCGCATTTTGTTTCGTCGTCTCCTCTGGATTTCTGCGTCCGAGGTTTTTGAGAAGGGTGTTATGGTTTGTTGGTTGGGTCAAGGCCAAGTTTGCGTTGTTGCGTGCTCAGTCCGAGTCTGACACTGACTCACAAGATCAAGATCAGGCAAATAAGCAGCCTACACTGCTCGACAAGATGGTCCGCAGGCTGAATCTGGTTGACCTGATTATCGTTCCCGTCCTTTTGCTCTACCTGCCTGCGCGGTTGATTTTGATTGCGTTGAGTCTGGCGGAGCTAAGGGCGTTGCCAGATTCTGCGAAGATCGATGTTGATTTCGAGGGGTATTTACCTCACTTCTGAGTTCTAAGCGCCGGAGGCTGGCGCCCGTTGGCTTTGGATTGTCTTTTGCTTTGCTTTCTGGATTTATTTTGGCTATAGTTGCTTTTGATTTGTTTTATGATCGACATTGACAGGTGTTTTCTCGCGTTCGACTTGTTCTAGATGTGCTTTCGACTTGCTTTCGACTTGCTTTCGACTTGCTTTTTTTAGTTTTTAACTCTTGCTCCGACGTCTACATGTTTTATGATCTTGCTTTGCATTCGCTCTCCATCTCTCTCAAATTTGCTGTCATTTTGCGCTCTTATGTTCTGGATGTTCTCGGTATCCGTTTGTGTTGTTGCTTTGTTGTACCTACATTTGTACTTTTTATGATATACGCACTTTCAGTTTCCTATGTGTGCCAGTCAAGATGAGAATATAATAATTTGTCATCCCAGAAAGATAAGATTCAGAAGTTCGATGAGCCAAGCTCTTGCCTAAACCTATAATGTCGAGTTAAAGACCAAGGCCTGGGGTATGTACTACGCCTACATGATAATCCATACGTAGCCTTAACTTTTAAGCCTATCTCATGCGTCACGCTCGATTAACTACTATAAACAAGGAATTGCAACTTTCACGGATTGATTCTTTCTGTTCTGGTTCATTACTTTCTTAAATAAATGGACGTACATGTGCTAAAGTAACGGAAGACAGACTGCTAATTATACTCTTGGTTAGTGACGAGACCTATAGAACCAGCCGAATAACGTAGGTTTTCTAACATTGTTCTGACCCTGCCTACGTATATCGAGCCCCTCACCTACACGTCTGGGTAGAATCCTCCTCAGAACTCATTTGACCGAAGCCATCCCTCACCTAGTACCCAATTGTCGTCTTTCCTTGCTCCCTCTCGCTCATGGCATTATCAAGTCCCATCAATGTCCTGTCTCTATCCGTTACTTAGCTCCAGAGATCATTGACTTATAGTGTGTCCTGCGAGAGACATCATGGATACATGACAGCCTAGTGCGACTTCGCTTTTTGAGTCGGCTTGCACCGTAAATCAGGATAGGGGATTGGATGGCCCGTTTAGGCAGGTGTTAATAAGTGCCCAGGAAATGTTCCTCGCTCTCATGAGCCTGGACATCATGATTCAACGTTCTCAGTTTATATACAAAAGTGAGATTACGACTGGACTCGTGCAGACAACAATCGAGACAGGACCGGCACAAGCAGCCTGGGAAGTGAACTGAATAGGTTGTGGTTGTGTTGACATCTTCGGCGTCAATGGCTGAAACCTACATATCATCTGGCCAGGAAATTTGCTGTATATTGCCCGTCACTATCATCTGAGGCCTCTGAGAAACTCAGGCTATACTGCCGTAGAGCTCCGAGTTAACATGATTGGTTGATCACACGCAAGTCGGAGGTAGCTGACTCGGAGTTGAGCGCTGATTCCGTAGCAACATGAAAATGATAGATGTTAGAACTACATATAAAGCCGTCGAGCGTCCTTGTAAACTACAACGGGGTAGACTGACGGGCGCATCAACACTGTATTGAAATCGGAATCGGAATGGGGCAGTCGGACTTGCACGAAAGGGATTGTTAACGGTTCCCTTTTCATCAACGTTCAACACGTACGCATCACTGCGCGAGCTTGAAATAAGACTGGCCATGCGACGCCAAGCCATACAATAGGCTCCATAACTGGGGTTCAGCAGTAATAGTACATAGTCGCTCAAAATCGACTCGGGTTTAAATTACCGCCCAAGCAACGAAACCAGTGTCTGTCTTATCTGCATCTGTCTACCGGCAATAAAACATTTGTTTCAACCAGCTTGAAACATTGAGGTCGACATAAGGACCGAATTTCCAGGATAACCCCGACCCTGTCTTAATTTGATTCGCCCACGAGCCCTCGTACATGTCGGACATGTCGTAATTGGTATACCAATTTGATATTGGTCGTGTACGTACCTGACAGGGACTCGGACCTTTGCCAAAAGCAATGCTATGTTCCTGAGTGTCGTTGGGATTGGGCGCAGTGAGCTCAACAGACCGAGTACCCAGGATCTTTTATATAGCCCGTAAGACTCAACTAACGGAAGGCCCAAACTTGCCTATAAGACTTCCTCGTTGAGGATTCGAATTCTCCAAAACTCTCTTAATTCATCCCCAGTCAAAAACAGTTGACCCACTCGCTCTTTCCCTTCCTGTAGCCTTCTCTTTAACATTGAAAGACATGTTTGCGCGTGCCACCACCTCTGCCTTCCTTGCCTTCGCCCTCATTTCGTCAGTCCTCGCCACCGAAGTCGAGCAGTGCAATGGAGGCGAGGTCCAGTGCTGCCACAGCCTGCAGGACCCTAAGTCCCTCACCACACCTGTGGACACCTTCCTTCGATACCAGAACGTTGATATCACCGGGCTCACGGCTGCAGTTGGTGTTACGTGCACTGGCATCGGTGTTTTGGCCGCTGGAGGCCAGACTTGGTAAGTAGGCCTTGGATGTCTGGCTTGGAGTAAATTAATACGATCTGTTCTGGTTTAGTACCCAGCAGAAGGTTTGCTGCTCCAACAATAGCTTCAGTAAGTTTGGTCTACAATTTTATTTGATTCCCTTGACTAAAGCCCACGCAGACGGTGTTGTTGCCCTCGGCTGCACTCCCGTTAATGTCTCTTAGGCGCCTGTTCAATTGCCTGGTAAGTAGTTGATCCTTATAACCACGTTCAATCCTCCCTGATCTGGTATTAGCGGGCCTCAGCTTCAGGAGTCTCTATCTAACTTTTGACCATTGACGAGTAATGTCTTAGAGCGTAGTTTACTATATACATATAAATGATACACATACATTAATGCGAGCACGCTTTGAAGTACTCTCTGTCTATCAACAGTCCAAATAATTCGCGTACCAACTTTCCCATCCTTCTTCTGAGTCCTTCCGTATGGATTGGTACTCTTCACTGACGAAGTCAGCATACGTGTCCTACTGCACGACCATCGAGGCGAAAGGACGAAAAGATCGAATGGACTATGCAATACCCAGTTAGCGCGTACGTCGTGTCAACCGACAGTGTTGTCTTAACTGAAAAACCTGTTATCAGGATACAATGTCTCGATCGATACGCAAATGTGGAACATTCATCTCCCCTCACTACAGCCTACCCGTAACTAAAATATTCGCCTTCGCACTGATGAATATTCTTGTGTCAGAGGAGACGCTTGGAGCCATGATCGCCTGTCATAACTGTGTGCGCCTTTGTACACTGCTCGGGTGCTCAAGGATCGAGCGGTTTTCTCTGAGCTTGAGAGTGAAGATCATTATACATGCAGATCGATCATCTCCAGGTATAAAAGGATCTCAGTGAATGCTCGAAATACTCAGAACTCAGGTTGATCCACTCGACTTTTGAGCACTTACAAAAGCCTTCCCCATAAGCTCTCTCACCTAACCCACTCTCAAAATGCTCGCTCGTCTCGCCACTGCTCTCCTCGCTCTCTCTGCGGTCTCTGCTGTCATGGCCATCCCTACTGGGACTGAGGTCGACTCGGAACAGTGCACTGGCGGCACTGTCCAATATTGCGACAAAGTCCAGGACTTCAAACTCCTCGATGTTACCGCCAAAGTCCTCCTTAAGGACCTCCTCAACGTCGACATCAAGGCCGTCGTAGGAGGCATCGGTCTTGGCTGCAAGCCCAGTGGCACCAAGCTCCTCGGACTCGGTGAGCCCAGTTTGTAGGTGGAATCATTTGGTAATTGGATATCCAATATCTAAAGCTTGCATCTTTTAGCAACAAGCAAAAGGTCTGCTGCACCAACAACGAATTCAGTAAGTTACAACCATACTCCATTCCTTTCCTCGTACTTACGTGCCTCGTCCCTTTCAGATGGTCTTGTTGTCATTGGCTGCACCCCTATCAACATCGACATCCTGTGATACATCAGCCAGATCTAGAGTCCCCCTACTCACTTCAACATTGCTGTAAGTTCATCCAGTTGCTCTCGAACGACTGTTCACGATATTAAAATACCAACTTCAGATTCAATTCCGTGAATTCAGTGCTAGTCACTAGTACATTTCCCATGTAGTCACTTGTTCGGACGTTCTCAGATACCATCCGCTTGTGATCTACCTTACACATCCCTATACGACTATCCTATGTATTGAAACTTTTCATGAGATTGCGGTACTTTAAAAAAGTTTATAAGCGCTTGCAGCCAAAGGTACCGAGCCACCACAGCCACAATCACGGATTGCAGCCCTTTTCGAGTCAAATCGCCGACTGGCTCGGAGCACCTTACTTCCTCCGCACCGCCCACATCCTCATTGGAATCGCACATCCGCCCCGTGCCTCAACACCCACCTCTTCTTGACTTCCGCTTGCTGTGGCCGTGTAATAACCCATTTTCATCTCTCGTCTACCATCTCGAAAGTTGAATGGGCGTCACCATTCCTGCCGGAGCACGGATAAACTCTCGGCGGTTCCGCTCCAGTTTCATCCTTCCTCGGCCTTCTTCTCTAGTCTCCTACCTTGCTGAAAGTCCAAACCGCTGACGGGACTGTATGCCTGGATGATCCAACAAAAAATTCACTCAATTATCAGCAACGACAACATGTTACATCCAGGAGAAGAATGGGAACCAAGCCCTAATAGAAGAACAAGAGAGCTAACCGACGGAAGACCGGCTCCAGGAAAGCCAAAGGAAATTCCATATGGAGGAAGGAAGAGGATCATGTCATTATCCAACCAGGTGAGCACTTCCCCAGAGATGCTGAAGAGAAGGGGGCTACATGATTGCGAGCAGCCTGGGATTCTGTGATGAATAGAGCAACTCACACCAAACTGGTTCTAGGAATGCCATACAATCAGGAACAATCGTACACGGGGACAAGAGGGTATAGTGTCCAAGAGCTTCAGGAACACAAGGTTCATTGACTAGACTGCCGACAGCAAGAAGCAGTGGAAACATGTGCGCTGAAGATAACAGTGAGTAACTGATGCCTGCATGGAGAACATTAGCCACTCACGGAGTCAACCGAATCAAGACAAGTCCAAACCGAAACAGGAATCAAAGGAAGTAGCAATATTCATCCGAATGCAAGTCCAAAGAACACTTGATTGCCGACCTAGTGAGGGAAAGTGAAGACAAACTCGATGCCATTTGCGTGGAGAGGAACTGTGAGGGTCGAAACTGGGGCTGGGCAAGGCTCTTGTCACGTTGAGCAAGACAACGCTAAACTAATCTGGGGCCCTTGATGTTCCCTTTACAGCTTGAATGCCCGAGCGCACCCAAGCACAATGTTGCGAAATTTAACGTAAATCTTGAACGATATCTGAGGAACCATTAGCGCCACCACCACCAATTGAGGAATTGCACCTACTTCAAAAATAAACCAACAGGACTCTGTACGTCCGGCTTCAGGTTCGTTCACAGTAATCGGTCGTTGTTGCTCTGCGCCATGAGCTGCGTCTTCTGGCTGGGCTTCGCCGATTACAACGGTAGGTTGCGCCTGATTTTAGACGAGGAGATATGCAAGAATTAAGTAAAAATTCAACAGGGCAGCAAACTAGAAAAATACCAACCTGTTCAAGATAATCCACCTTGTAAAAAAAGTGGCCGTTGAAAAGGGTGCCAGCAGAGGCCTAGGGAGATATCAAACCAAATAAGCCGATGCTGAACAGGAGGTCGACAAAGTTGAAAAATTTCTCACCTGTGGCGCAGCACGGTTGGGAGTTTGGGGTGAGGCCCTTCTTGCACGCTCTGCAGCAGAAGACGAAGGGAGATCCATGACAATCTCCCTATTCGAAGCTGCACGCGAGTCTTCCAGCCTCATAGTGGAACCTTCGCTGGACTGCATGACCAACGAGAATGCGTCTGATGGGCGGCGAGGGCGCGGCATGGAGAAAGGAAAAAAGCAGTTTAAAAAGAGATCCCAAGCTTGTATAGTAGAGTAGGTAGTTGGAAGAACAGAAAGGGGTGAGAGAGAAGAGAGGTAGCGGTGGTGGTGGTGGGGGGGAAGGGGGGGTTGAAAAGTAGGAGGGTGAGTTTTTTAAACAGTCAGTGGGGTTCTTGTAAAAAAGAACCCGAGTGTCGGGAACCTAATATCAGGCTCGGGGCAGGTTGCGCTTTGACCACCCAAATAAACGGCAATGAATATTAAGAAACGTACAGCCTGAACCGCCGTCCCAATGCCGAAGAAGCACACTTCCAACAGGCTGGCTTTGTTTTCTGCTCAATAATCTAGCGGAATCTGACGAAGGGATCCACCCTGAAGGTTTTATCTCTCTGTAGCCAATGAGCAGTAATAAGGATCCGATAGAAACAGAAATTGGTGAAAGGATCTCGACCCATCTACAAACGAATCAAAAATCAGAAAAGAGAAATAAACCCAATGTCGTAACAATCGAACATTGAAGAAATTTTAATTGAACGGCACACTGACGATGGGATAGATGGTGGTGACCATCAACCTTTGTTCGAAGCTGGCCAGGAGTTGTGTTGGTCGCTGTATGTAGATCTTAGAAATTTGGCAACGGTCTATCAAAAGAACCTCATGGGTGGGAAATTCTGCCGTTTTCTTCTGCCTCGTCCGGTCCTTCCTCATCCTTCTTCATACCAGGTGACGCGTCAGGGAGAGAAAAGACGCGCACATCCGACGGCGGAAACCGAGGGTGGTGTCAGAAACACAGCCCGTACCTCACAGCACCTGCCATCGCGTCCACTGCATCTCAATCATGCGGCACAACGTTTGCGAATCCGGATTCTCTCTTTTGACCCCCATTCTACATGTTGAGAACAACTTCTTCGTAAGTTTGCCGTTCGAAAAAAGTGTTCAGAACTGATTAGAATTGGCCAGGATGAAAATACGCTAGGTACAGGGCCACCCAGGGTCCACTTTTCATGCAAGGAGCTTCCGAAGGTACACCGATCCCTATCATTCTTTGCTGTTCTTACTCAACTCGCTGGCAGCTTCTTGTATCTGTGCCATGGGTCGGACCACAGGATCAAGAATCAGAAAGACAGAAGGGGGCAGCACAATGTTGACATGGATAGGGGTTGTCAGGGTAGAAAGAGGCAAACGTTCGTCTCTTTGAATCGCTTATCCTATTTCTCGTCCCTGAGCTGAAAAGGAACAGTGCACGTCCTGTATTTGACATGGTTATGGGTGGGAATTCTGATACGCGTGGAGTATCTGCCAATCCCCTACAGTATCCAGCAAAGCAAGAAGGGCAAGCCTTTCCGTGACTTGGAGTCTCGTCGTGAGCCTGCGAGCTGAAAGGCATGTCTAGAATGAACAATCAATCTATTGAGCTCCGAGGCATGCACAACTTGATGAAACGCCATTCCTAACATGATCATGCTCGCCATTGGAAGAGACGATTGGTATGTTGTTTAATGCCGCAATCCTTGCTGGGACTAATCAGAGGGGCCCGAAAGCAGTGTACCTTGCGTCTCTCAGCAAACAAGCACTGTGAATTCCACGAACGAATCCCTGCTACCGCTTCACCCGTCCGTGCACTCTGGCCACAACATGATGCCCGTCAAAGCCGCTCTGAGGTTGACCGTGTTCCATCGAACCCAGACACATTTGTCTCGAATCGTCACCACTCCCAAAGACATCTGGACGTCCACATCTCTCCTTAACCCTGCTCGACCACTAGCATTGAGCTTGGCCTTGTCACTCGATACCCGGCATCGATGCATGTAGGGGAAGGGGAATCCAGTACCATACACGGCATGGCGACGTTTTGGACACTCGGGCAGTCAGCGCGGATTGCTCGGCTCCTCGAGCTTATCCGGAACTGCCGTCGTGCATCGACAGTGCCTTCGAGAGGAGTCCACGCATATACCAGCCTTAGGCCTCGATGACCAAAACAACGAATGCACGGTGATGATAGGCGCGCAAGACTTTTCTAGAAATGCGGGGCGTCTTCTCTGCCGCTGTCCATGATCAATTCAAAGGGAAGATTTTCGATGAGCGAGAAACATGGTGGTCGAGCGCCGGTGTGGTTTGGTTCCTGCTCTATTCGCGAAGCTAATGGTGATTGCAGGAATGTGTAAAGCCGAGCGACCGTGGGGCTGTATTTCGAACAGGCGAGCTTGTTGAATTAGCACAGGTTGACTGGGCCTGCAGATGCGAAACCGTCTTGGGAAGATGGATATGAATAGACGCTGTGACACAATTCATCCGGGAGAATCGAGCGGAGCAAACCCAGTCAACACAGATGAATAAACCGCCGCCGTGTCTTTGCTTTAGCAAGAGCGAAACAGGCCGGATCTCGGGGCATCCGTCAATACATGGATAAATGCAATTCAAGCGCCAATCCATGTTTGAGCCTTGTGGGGGAGGCCTTCTTATGCTGCAGCGGCGACAAGAATAGGATAGGCACAGTATTGCTATGTCCTGGCTTTCGTGATGGGAAGAATGCTGTCCGAGAAAAGAATTTGGGCAGCCTAGTAGCCGAGCCTGGTTTCGGCATGTGTCAAATGGACCACGTGTCCGACGAAGCCTAGTCGTTGAACCGAACGAACTCGTCAATCCTTCATGAATTTTTGTGACATATAGGAGGTGGCTGTGTTAAGCAATATCCAGCCGCCTCCTGCGTGCTGCCGTCGTCGGGAAAGGGGAGCATAATAGAATAAGACGGCATGCAAGGGTCCAAGGGGCACATCGGAGCCATAATCGCAATTGCAATGGATGGGCATAGAGATATCAGGAGAGGTATGGGGTCATCCTTGGCAAAGAAAGTAGACCTAACGATGAATTCAGATAGGGACGAAAAAGTAAAGGGAACTGGGTACCTATCACCGGAGAGTTACGTGAATTAAACTCAGCTATGGTCAAATTGTTCGGAACCCAAGTAGCCGCCTGGACAAATCGCTGGCCCCCGTAGACACCACAGGCTGAGTCCAGACTATTCCCGGGACATTTGATGGGCATTGAGCCGTTCAGTCGTTGACCAAGTCATCATATCCAGGACAGGTATCAAGCTCTCGGAAGCTCCAGCCTAGAGATGATGTCCAAAATATCGCTTGACCTAGCTTCATCGTCGGTGAGGCTGATCATCAACAATGCTGTTTGTCATCTTGTTTGGGGAACGCCAGAGATACTGTTGCAGACGTCCTATAGGCAGTTCTAACAGGGAAAAGCACTTGAAGCCAGGAAAAGAGAAGCCAAGAGTCCCGATAAGGCATCGTCACAATTCGCGAACGTTGTTTATAGGTGCTGAAGCACTGAAGGTTGGTCGTCGTCGTCGCTGAAACTCTCGAAGGCTGAGACCTGAGAGGTTGAGTCTTGAAGCCCAACCTTTAGTCCGCCTTCAAGACGAGAATTGCCGTTGTCCAGCAATACGATACTTTCAATCCAAAACTTCCCCAGCCTCCAGTCCTTTCTTTGGGAAGACGTTAGCGATATCTGCCATCCGAATATTGGAACAAGGCGAGCCTTACTTCCACAGCGAGTCCCCGACGCCAATACGTCGAAAATTGCAGGTCCTGATGATGATGGAATGAGGAAAAGGATGGAAAAAAGGAGAATCACACGCTTGCCGGCAATGGGCCTGAAGCTTCGGCCGATGTGCCAGACCAAAACCACGAGGCGGAGGTCTGATTTCCCTTTTAAAAATTGAATTGGGACATATAAAACATGCTTCTACTGCTCTAATCCTATTCTCGAGAAGAGAATCGCCTTCTCACCGTTCCTATGCGTAGGCCGTGGAGGTTTATGTGGGCGTTACAGTTATGGCACAATTCCACACAAGCTTCTGTTCAACGTCCGCCTCGATTGCTTGCGACAGTAGTCTCCGTGATAGGGATATCGCAGGACGGTTCCTGAGTTGAGAAATAGAAGCTTTCACGGTCGTTCTCGCACAAATATTGGAACGAGCGGGCCTCTGCGAAGGCGACTAGAAAACTGTGGGGAATGCTCCTCATTCCGATGTGGCACAACAAAGACTAGTACTATTACAGTGTCACCGCGTAGATCTAGTACGTCGACTTGAGTCTGAGTCACTGTTATAGCGCCTGATATGTTGACCTGCATCCAGGAGTAGGTTTTATCAAAACACGAAGGGCGGATGAACATGCCACAATCCGAGACACCACCGTTGACTGGCGGTGGCCATGCCACATCCGGAAACGCCTCGTCGTACCTATAATCCTCAATATCTCATATCCTAACCAGGGCCTCGTACTCAGGACGTTGATCAGGATTGTCGATCCACGCCTTCGAAGTCCAATGCGATATCTTTAATGCAAACCGCCTCGAATCATTCATGGCGACTCGGTTAGGGATGAACTGGAAGCGGGCAACTTCAACGCTCGGTTCTGAATAGCCAAAAGCGTCCACCAGGTATTCGAGCCGACTCCACGCTTTCTTCCCTGAGAGTTCACAGCTATTGATATGCTGACCGACCAAAAGAGCCCTGTCGGCCTCACAAACTGAAGTGACCGCCCTAACGTTGGGCGAAGCGACTGCAAAGCTTCGGAACCATTCGTGGCTCATGTCACCGCACTCCAGTAAATGAATCGTGTTCAGCTTAGGGAACGACATGCATGTCTTATCTGGGACCCAATCTGGAAAGTCTACAGATTGTAGAATCATGGTCTCCAATGACGGTGCGTCGAGGTACGGAAGAAACCTCCTCTATCTTCCCCATGCGCACCTGTATCCCATTCCTCAACCCCCAAGCCCTGAAGCTTGGAGCGCCGAAGCTGAAGTACCTCGACATCGGCCTGACATCATGGCCCTTTCTCCTCCAGCCCATTTCGAATGTCACGACACTCTGTCTTGGCATATCCCTTCCTCTCGTGGAGGTGGAGGCACTTCAGCAGAGGGACTTCTCTCGTTCTTCGAGAGTTCAGACCCGGAATCCTCGTGTGAGATGGCAACATGTTTCCACCGATGGATCTCCTTTGATGCCAAACGTATCAGCACTGCAGCTCTATCCCGCGAACCATCCCTAGACACTCTGCAAGAGATCCGGAGCAGAAGAGGACATTAACGCGATCACTTGAGGTACACTTTGAACCGGTCGAGCTGGGACTTTTCGTCACGTCCTCTCCAAACGCAATGGAAACTATGGATCGGAACCGGGAACACAGGAATGGCACACGCTGCTGATGTTGACTTCCATCAAAAATTCCTGACGGGAGTCGGGGGTATTGGGAGGTATTGGGACGGTCCTGGAATTTAGCATTACGATATGGTTCTACTTACCGCATCCATGAAAATCTGGGAAATACATACATAGGGTCTTCTGACAACATGAATGAGACGATGGATTGCCCAGGCCCCAGTACCGCTTGCTCAATTTGTGCTAGTTCGATAGCTACATCGAGCGCCTCCAGTTCTTCAACCAAGTCCCTCTGAGCAAGTAGCTGTTCGGGCCTCTCTTTGCTGCATCTTGCCTCTTCCGTAGGGTCCATTCCATTAAACACAAGAGCCTGAAAATCATTAGTAGGAGCTTGACAAAGGTTCCGGTTCGCGATGTTGGAGTCCGGCCTAATATGTCCGTTGATTGCCTTTGCTTGTCCCCGGGACTTAATAATCGCTCTGAAGCGCCGAATGCCGTTTGCCTCTGTAGGTCAGTGCATGTTCCACGAAGCTCAAAAGCTGCCTGAGCTGCTAATGCAGTCCCAGGGGAGCTGAGATGGGATGGCTAAGGGCTCATAGTGTCCCTAGGTGCCGAAGTGACCATATAGGCTCCTCATTACGGTCAAATTAAGTGGGACCCATAAGTCACGAAAGAAGCGTAATGTCTAACGGCGAATTTGATACTCATTTCAAAATTGGGACAAGCTGACGAAGTGAGAGCTTATTTCGGCTTGTGTTGTTGCCCAGAAGATACACCGCGGTCTAGTCTTTATTTGAATCCGACCTCCGAGACTCGAGAGGTTAACTGGCATTGATTAGGCCTGAGATGAGAGGGCTCCCATTATTGGACCATAGCATGGCCTGACCCATGTGGCGGTCAGTAGGCTAGGACGCTTCTGTGAAGAACTGTGCGTAGCTTCCATGACTTGGCTTTCACCCTTGGGCCTTGAAATCTCCATTGCTGTGGGATGGACGAACGAAGGCATCAGCCCGAATCAGTCATCAGCAAAAGGTTGATCTCGTTGGATAAACTTGGAGACCTT
>FTPT01000173.1:0-15453 GCA_900156845.1 Coprinopsis strossmayeri
CGAGACAATTCTGTCTCGGAACTGAGGAAAGATCCACGTCGCGGAGTCATTGCGGGTCGATCGCGGCTCGAAGGGACCAGGAGTATTTGATTTCAATGGGCACTTGGCACAGGATGCCCCATCGTCTGTGATGTCTACCTTGGAGTTGGTCCTCCTCCAAATCAACGTTCGACCCGAAACCTGATCTGCTGTGAACTGTGAACTCTTGCGCTATGTTGACCATGTGTTCAATGCTTTGCTTTGCGTTGTTGGCTGATTCGTCTGCAATCTCGGTTGTGGCTGGTCCCTAATTCCTCAGTGAGCTCCGGCATCGAAGGTGAGTTGCTTAGCTTCGCTCTTGTGACAAATACATACCTTAGCCCGAGTGGTTTATTCTCATGGGTTTTGCAGTATGCATATCTCGGCCGCTCGAAGGACTTCAGCGGAGAGGCGGTTCCAAACGCATCGATTGCCTGCCCCGGATCCAGATGCCACGGCAACTCTGGATGTCTATTTCCATGTGGTATATGCCAGAGAAACCCTCGAAGGCGGTTACCTGTCGTATTTTTCCGAGTATCTCAATACGAATATCATCGTTTGCTGGTTTGAGATTGGGTATTTTGCAGTTTATAGAGATGAACAACTAGAGCAACAAATCCAGGTCATGAATGAGAATTACAACAAGACTGGTATCAGCTGGAACATGGTGAATGTTACCAGGATTGAGAATCCTGATCGGTTTACTCGAGTAGCTCCGGAGTCGTACGTCCTTTACCAATTCCATGTCTTGAGTCATCATACTGACCCCATGTCGAATGGCCCGGAAGAAAAAGAACCCAGGACGAGCTTATAGGTACAGGAACGCCTATGTGTGGACGGTTGGGTTACGGGTACGTACGTGGTGTCACATAACATCGAGTTAGGTGCCGAATATATTGACCAGGTTCTTGGAAGGAGACGGTAAGGTCCCCTTGGATATGCCACATTCTCAAGCGACCACGAAGCTGCTCCTGAGCAAGGCGGTGTTGTTCTGCTAGGCTACTCGACAATGCCAAGCGGGCCTAAGCCTCCCTATAAGAAGGGCCTCACTTTGACTCACGAGACTGGTCATTGGGGAGGACTTTAAAATACTTTCGAGGTCAGCCATTTATCATCATCTTGCCCATCTAGATTCAATGTTGAGCGTAACGGTAGGAATTAGGAGTGGTTGCAGCGGAAAGGGAGATTACATTGAAGACACTCCTGCTGAGCACGAGACTGCCTATGGGTGTCCCACTTCTCGCTCATCATGTCCTAGTGGTACAGAGGATCCTATCAGTATGTGGGAATTACTCGGATTGATTATGAAAGACGAGTTTTTATCCGATCTGGGAAACGCGCGAACCTGGAAACCAGAATCCAGTGGCGTGAGAATTTCTTGCTTATCTGGGTATGCAATTTCGGCCGTGAGATCGTTCTTCGGCCGTTGCTTATGTCTCAAGCTTACCTCATCCGGCCAGGTCGGCAGAAAGCTGCAGAAAGGCCCACATACCCGTCATCTCTGAAAAACAAGCTTATGCCACGGGGGGTGGGGAGCCCTGCGTGCTCACTCTCAATCTCAAGTACTATAGCTGCCTACTGCTCTAAATCTCAGGTAGACACTTGTAGTACAAATAACCTATGTATGTGAGCATGACACCATGCAACAAATATTGAAAGAACTATTCAATAATATCTACTACCTCCCACCAATAATCAATTCAAGTCCGCCGTGCTTGCGGCAGCGGCCCTCGCTCCCAAGTTCCATACCGGGCTTCCATTCTGCCGCTCAGCCAAGTGCAGCCGTGAGAAAGTCCGACAGACGTTCAAGTGACTACATACGGGGTTTCCCGATTGCCTTTACGTAATTGCTCCGCTCGTATTCAACAAACATGGCTTTGCATCGGAAGTCCATATATACCTATTGGAACGTGGATCGAAAAGTAAGTTTGAATACTATTTGATATTGAACACAGCTCCTTGGACTCAAGGGTCTTCTGACTTGCATTCTCCTCTCTGTTCATAGGACTATCATGCTCCCAACACGATGGCGACTCAAGTGGATCCATGGCGAACAACTTTCTCCGGTTCTTCACGTTGAATATTGATAGTACTTATTCTTGCAATCTCCATCGATAAGGATCCGGCGTTGAATCGTTCACTTCCAGGACTGCTGTCCTCTTTCAATTCACACCGGAGGCAAATCACCTCCAACAGGAGACACTCGAAAACACTTCTTCTTGCGACGGACTCTCTCAAAACACTTCAGGTTTTTGTCAACTGGGTAGCCTTGTTCCAGTAATGTGGCCATCAGCATGTCACTTGAGCATTGTGCCTGCCAGTTGCAGCGACTTTGCCGTTGTTTCCTTTGGCCCTAACTATTTCGCCGGAGACTGAATTTGGATATTCGATGATTCTCTGACAACAAACGCATCTAATTCTATGTCTTGGCGTCCATGAGGACGTTAGCCATCAAGACTTATGACTTCCAGCAAGCTGCCCGTTGTAAAGCCAATGCTTTAGTCGTAGTTCTTGCAGCGCAAACGCCATAGATCTTGAACTCTACATGCTTGCTTCCGAGCAAATCCCAATTCACTTGTGGTTCTCGTTGGAAACTGGTGGTACGTTGCTTGCTTCCGAGCCTTACCCACGAGGACATCGAAGGACCACTTGACCATTGCGCCTGTTGATGCAACGGTTATCTGACCGATGATATCTCTCATGTTCCCAACATTGGTTTTGCGGGTTCTGTGGGCAGATGACAAAGCAGTGGGAGCCCTATAGAAGACCTCCTGGTAAACTCTACGTCTCACAAGAGAACGGCTCTTTTGTTGCACTGCAAGAATACCACCTATGGACGAGCCAGATACTGTGGGATTTTATATCACTTCATTTCGTCCGTCCTTGTAACGCAGCATTATAGACTTTCGAGTTTACCGGCAATGTCGTTGACTTGTCCATCCCGACATCGGCTCACAAGAAGCGCAAGGTCCAAGCAGGAATATTCAAGAAGGCCGATTCGCCTGACCAAGACTTTTTCAAGAGCAAAAACTACCCTGTATACATCAACAAAACTACTGTCGAAGACCGGCTGGCAGTTGATAACGAAAACATGCGTGAGGCGGACTTTGACAAGGTCGAGAAAGATGAGCGCCCTTTCGACCTTTGGGACAATGACGGCGATCTCTGTAATTGCCCCGCGATGTTGATTCCTACCAGAGGAGGTTATGACGACAAACGCCAACTCAAGGTTTGGAGCGACTTTGCGAGTTTTCTCGTTACCACAGCCCCTCCAAAGCGTGTCCACCCGACCTTGGCTCGCTTCCTTTTGCAGCCGTCAGCTGCGGGTCCAGACAACCCCACGCTCACCTTTACCCCCGCCTCTCCACCCCAATGCGGTGTCGATACTGACGTGCTCAAGACTGTTATTACAAACAATGAAGAGCGGTTCAAGCTGTGGAAGTATGATATCCTGACGTATGATGAGGCGAAGAAGAAGGGTCTCAAGCTGGTCGGCACCAATTTCGTGCAACTCTATCACACCTGGATGGACGCTAGCCAGTACCGCGACCTCTGGAAAAGGTGGGGCGAGCCTCCTAAACTGGCTTTCCCCTTCCCTACAGACAAATCCATCCTTGCCAAGTTAAAGGTGCTCGATACAGCCTTGAAAAAAGGGAAACTTAGGGTCGAAGGAATGCCAATCACTATCAGCACTGTTAAGATGGAGAAAGCCAAAGGAATGCGCAACGATAGCGGGAAGCCCACGAAGACTGTCATGGGCAAGTCTGCCACCGATGTATGCCCTTTACCGATTGCAATCACTTGAGATAGCTTACAAACTAAACACAGCTCGTCCAACCGTTGTGGGGTGATAAACCCTCGAAAACAGGAATGGGCAATGATGTGCAAGCTGAGGTGAGAATCTTGATTTTCCTCAGTAATTCACATCTGAATGTTGTCCCGAAAGTGGCTTCACCGAAGTTGCTACGCCTATGGTGGATTAAACGACGTTCTGAGTTTGAAGACTTCAGACGACCCGGATAACCTGGTCTTCGGGTCTTGGGAATGCAATACAGATATGATTCGTGCGGAGAACTTCGTAACCCAATTGCTTTTAAGAAAGGATAAAAAGGAATTCAAAGGTATCCTGACCACTACAAGCACGGATAAAGGGGAGGTGACTCGAAGGACGATTACCCTCAAGGACACCAAGGAAATCATACCATCGTTCCTAACTCCAGCGGTCAAAACTTATTGTGCGCAAGGTTATCTTTTGCTTCCAAAGCCTTCCTCTCATATCCTCATTCTTCAGCTTGGTTGTGCCTCGAACTTGATTATGTCTTCACCATGAAAGCGGCAGATTCCCCATTGGTGAGTTTGGTCACCTTCATCAATGAAACTGTAGGCTCATTTGCTGTTCCAGGACTGCGATCTTAATGCCCGAACCAAGTTCGAACCATGGTCTCTATATGTGCCTTTGGCCATAGAGCCACGTCTGGACGTGATGCTTATCAACCACTTTAAGGGAAAATTTTATTCGACTACCGCTCGCGATACCATGACGTCCGGTTTACTTCTATCCCAACCCACTTCTCTCAGCGATCAGAGCTCTTTTATGATGCTGCCAGGAACGCCTTCGGAGCCAGACTTGCCTTCACTGGCGTGGAATGCAGCCAAGAACGCTCTGCCGATACTTGAGCTCCCCGGGCTGGTGGTCAAGAATCCTAAAATCGCAGAGCCTCTTCCTCGTCCTAGTGGTCCTATGCACGCCCCCGGTCGCTCTAGGGCTGGTGCTCCTCAGCCAGAGACGCCTGCGCCAACTAATCCGACAGAAGGCTATGTTCTTCAGGGGGACGTGTCACTCTTTGATACCCCCATCGTTGGTCAACTAGAGAAGTGGATGGGTCCCCCTCCCGAGGGTGTCGTGATAGGCAGCGATCCTCCGTGCATCGAGAGAGTCACCTTGCCAACCGAGTTTCATATCTCGGCACTCATTCCGCTACTGAAGGACACCCCATTCGATGAAATCACGTTCCGGAACGTCGTATTTTATTATCAGAATTATGCCTTCGACAAGACTAAGGCCATTGGGTGGCACTTCAACGCCGACTGGGTCATCGACCGGTCCAGTGGCGTTCTATACGATGTTTTGAAAACTGTGTTGCAAGTTGATGCGCCTGACCTGGGCATCCACGCAATGTTGGGATTGAACCAACAATGGAATGCCCCCCTCAATATCCATAGCTTCACCCTCGAGGGCGTGTTTTCGGGGCTTACGATTGCTCCCATCCCCGGTATCCACCTCACGTCAATTGGTGTTCGACTTCTGGGAATCAGAGGATTTGAATTGACCCCCGAACCTCATGCTACGCTTTCTTACGGTTTCGGCGTTTTTGGGGCCATGAAATTGGACGTACCAGGTTCTGTCGTACCTCTGGATTTGATGTACGAGATCGGTGCTATTTCGGGATACGTTAACATGAGCACGCAATTATCTGGTGATATATGGGAGAACGCCCTGGGTGTTCAAAACCTGATGGTACGAAATCTTAATCATCTATCTAATCTTTGTTGAAACTGGTCATTCTTAGCTGGAAGATGTTCTCCTTACAACTTCATTCTCTACATCTTCGCCCTGGAAGTCCCTTGTTTTCGGTGCTTCCGCCACGTTCACGTACCTCACTTCTCAAGCTATCCTATCCGGAACGTTCTCTCCTGGTGGCCAGTTCACGTTCACGGCTGAATTCGACGACTTTGGTACTCAGCAAATCGACAGCATCTTCTACACCCTGTTTGGGGACTCTCTGACCCTGCCCGATTTCGAGGTTCACGTTGACTCTGCTGTCTTCTCCATCGTTTCTGGTGACGGCGTGTCGTTGTCACTGCACAATGTCAAAATCGCCGAACATACAGCACTCAACGTCGCAGTCTCACTCTCTAAGTCTGGTGCGCACCTGTCTGGCGCGTTAACGAGCAAAAGTATTTCATTCGGAGAGGTGTCAATTCAAGATGCAGTCCTCCAAGTCTCGTTCTGGACAGAACAAAAGAAGAAACAGGTGGACCTTATGCTGGGTGGTACCCTCGCCGTCGACTTCCTCGATTTGACTATTGAGGCTGCCGTCCACCTCTATCCAGGGGAGAAAGGTGTGGACTGGGCAATTGTTGGCAAACTCAGTGCACCCAATAAATCCATTGCTATCTCCGATGTCGTGTCTCCGATCGAAAAAGGGTCTTTCCTTGATTTGTCATTGAAGCAAGCTGTAATTATTGCAGCATCGAAAGATGACCCATCGATAAGCGAGGCGTTCCCTGGATATACCGTGCGTCAAGGTTGGTCGCTAACTGGCTTGATATCTCGATTTCGGGAGTTGATCTTTGCCTTCAGGAATACAAGTCGTTGCCATCATTGATTCCCTCCCTGTGCTCGACGAACTACTCAGAAATAAAGTTTCAGGTCTCATCCTGAGCGCTGGGTGGTCTAAATCGTCAGGGTTTGACCTCAAAATTGCTTTGCCTGCATCAACAAGCCTGAATCTCGGAAATGGCATCAAGACTACGCCGATCGCTCTTGAGATTCGAACGCAGCCCCTAGAGCTCGCCGTGATGGCTGGCCTCACCGTTCCAGTGAAAGATTCAACCCCACTTGACTTCTCATTTGTGCTCGCGGCCAATATCACTGAGGCCAGGGCCTCGGCGGAGATGAAAGGTTGGTGGGTCAAACCATTCGGAATTGACAATCTTAAGATTGGACCAACTGTGGCATTGTCGATTGAAATCATTTACGCGCAATTTGTCTCTACCGGCACTCCAAGGTACGTTTGTCCATCTGAGATCCTTCACCTGTTTTTGTATTGATTGACTCGTTCAGTGGCTTTGGTGTCGTTGGTGGCCTTATGATAGGAAGCATACCGGCCCAAGTAGCGATGAACATAAGTGAAGATCCCCAACGTATGTATAATTTCTCTTTGCCACAGCTATCATTGAGCACTGATGTTTTCCAGGTGAACTGTTATCCGGATCGGTCAAGAATCTCGGCGTCTCCGACTTGGTGAAGTTCGCTGGGGAACTCATCCAGGACAACATCCCCAAAGTGCCGGACGTGGTCAAGTTCGAAAACCTCAGTATATACATCTGTCCATTCGGTGTCGTCGTGGGTACGACAACATACCCGGCTGGATTCTCGTTCAATGCCGACTTGGTAGTCCTCCAGAAGAAAGCTAATATTGACTGCAGTGAGTCCTTCGTTTGGCGTCTCCCGCTCGTTAACTTGGTTCTTAATCTTTACTCGCAGAGGTGGACAAAGCCAATAAGTCCATTTCTATTGCTGGTGGTGTGGACAACTTCGAACTCGGACCCCTGTCAGTACACGGATCCAAAGGTCCCCGTGCAGAACTGGAATGCGAGCTAGGAGTCTCCAAACAGGAATTGCTGGTTGATGGAGTTGTCTCGCTACTCGATACTCAAGCGCAGGTTTATATCAACCTACAATTCCTTCCCAACCCCAAACTGAAATTCTATACGTGAGCCTGCCTACTCTGGTAATGTTGCTGCATATACTGATCCCCGGTGCAGCCTCCTGCAATTCGCCGATGTCCTCACGTATCAGCTCGACGCGGAGTTGCTTGGATCTCTGGGGACCTCACTCAAAGATGCTGACTTTTCCGTATCCGCCGACCTTGAAAATCACATCCTTGAATACGTCGCACAACAGATCATGGAACAACTTGAGGCTGCAAAGGTAGCTGCAGATCAAGGCATAGACGCCGCGCAGAAGAAGGTGGACGAAGCCAAGAGACAATGGCAGGACGGCGTGAATGGCGCTCAAGCCAAGCTTAACGATGCTCAGAAAACTTGGGAATCCTACGAGAAATCTATCCAAGAATCCAGCCAGCCCGTCATCGACCATTGGCTCAACGAGATCAGTCGACTGCAAGGCAATATCGACCAAGCTCGCCGTGACTTCGACAATGCCATGCGCACCGCCGAAAGTGCTGTCGAGCGAGCTAACTGCGACCGGGCTGCTGCAATGGCGGCCGCGGAACGCGATGTCAAGAAGGCAGAAACTGATATGGAGAATGGCATTAATGCTGCAGAGAGGGACTTGGACAATGCTAAAGCCGCGCTCTCCGCCGCGTTCGGTGATGCCCAGCAGGCCATCGATAGCGCTCAGCAGGCTGTGGACAGCATCGATAGCCAAATTGAAAATACCATGTCGACCATTCGCGACTATGAAAATGCATCCGGGTGGGAATTCTGGAAGAAGGCTGCCATTCCTGGCCTTTATGCTTACGTTGGGACTTTGCAGGCGAGCAAACTTGCTGCCACCGGTACTCTGGATGTTGCTCGTGGTATCCTCAAAGGTTCTGAGTATCTCTCCAAAGAGGGAGCGATTGAAACCGCTAAAGGTGTCTTGGAGCTTGCGAAGAAAACTGGACGGGCTACCTTGGAAGGTGCACGACTGGCTCTCACCGCAGCAGATAAAACGTCACAGCTTGCGATGGATCAAGCCAACAATGCTTTGAAGGCGGTGCAGACGGGAACGGAGTATGTGGCCCTTCAAGGCGCGATCGAAGCACTCGAGGTATTCAAGAACGCCAACAAAGCGGCATACGACGCGGCAGTTGCAGCGATAGACGGGCTTATGAAGTCTATTGAGTACTCTGCATTCATGGCAGCGCAGGCAGGACTCCAAATCGCAAAGAACTTCACATCTCTGCTCGATGCCGCAAAAGAGGCTCTGCAATTGGCAAAAGAGGGGTTCCACACAATCTTGACGGTTATGGAAGACATAGTCAAGTTCGGCGCTAAGGCAGTCAACATCGAATCAATCGTCCTCTCTGGCACTCTTCGAGGCGTTATCGGGATTCAAGGAGCAAATAGCCGGCCCTTGTCTGCTTCTGTCAAGGGGCACCTTCTGGGAAAAGGGTTCGAGTTGGACCTCACCTTCGATCCGAAGGATGTCTTGTCCTTCATAAAAGCAATTTTCAACCAGTGAGTTTCACTTTTTACTGATATTGCTTGTCACTAACGAGTTATTCCAAGGCTCTGGGATCTATTGAAAGGTGGGGATCAATTAGCACAACTCGAATACACGGAAGGAGATACTGGGCGAGGTAGTGCTAGTCTAGCGCTCGACGCTCCCAGTGGTAGTCTTGGGCTGTTCCATCCCCTCAACTCCTCCCAAATCAAGACACCTTGGTTCGAAAGTCTTTTGCCTCCATCCCAGTCGGACTTCCAACGGTCTCCCACTGTGGTCGCCCCATCCTTTGCTACTATGAGGGCGGCGCCGATGCACCGTCCGCCTGTCTCCGAGGACCAAGTGACTTTCATTGCACCCCCCATCCCAGTTCACGACCAGGTGAAGCCGCTGCCATTCGCAGTCGCAAGAGCTAGGTTCATGGGATACCGCATGCAAGGCACGACCGAGGATGGTGAGCAGGCAAAGAAATTGGGATTGGTCGTTCTTCCACGCGGACCATTCACAGCTGGACCACCCAAGTACGCGTAAAGATGAAATGATTATACCCGTTGCGATGTGAACTGTACTAATAGCTATATACTCGAAATGTATGATAACGTCTGAGATCTTTCCCTATAGGCCGACCACCTTACTCGAAGGCTGAAGCTTGAAGCTTGAAGTCTTATGACTGGGATGCGGTGGCTAATACTCATCACTCGCAATTTCGGAGTTCTGTCCATATAAGATGACCAGTTCATACTTCAAACCGTCGTTGATGCGAACAGACGGGAGCGAAGGTCAGATGTAAGCCACTTCGGTACCGTACCTGTATAACTGGTTGAAAGCTGCAGCTGCTAACTCAATGTTAATCGTCATACTTACGGCGAGTGATAACGGCGGAGAGCAGAATTTTGACCATTGCGAAACACATTTCACCGGGCACTTGGCACAGGGGTAGCGCGCACGCTTCGCATCCGGAAGTGCGTGAGGTCGTGGGTTCAAATCCCACAGTGTCCATTTTGCTTGGAAGCATATCTAGCTGTCACAGTCAGCCAGGTCGCTTGTTCCTGAGGACTTTTGGCCACAGTACACAGTACACAGTACACGACGCTGTTTCCCTATGCGCTCTCGCATTGTGACATTGGCCCTTACTGAAAGCTTTAAAAAGTCGGACAAAGCTCAAAGACGGTTGTATTACGTTGGATGAGAGAAAGTATTGGCTATATAACAAGTAGCCAGTTATATAGTCAAGCACAAGCACAAGATCCTAACATGACCAAGCATGAAAGAAGGAAGCATTTTCTTCAAGATGTTTCGATGGTGGACATATAACTACCACTGCGAACGAGGAATAGGGGTGGATAGACGATGACGTATGTACCTGGCTCCGATCTTGGCGTTTGACATACTCTTGTACCAATAGTGCTTACTGCCCTCGACGACAGTTTCTGAAATGGACTTCATTGAAACTGTGAAAGAGATTAGCTTCAGGTGTTCCATAGAATAGAGAGATGCGACACTTACATGAAGAGGGCGTCAAAAAGACCAGCGAGTCCTTATAAAACTCGTTCTGATAGAACTCAAATGGGACTGAATTGTCTGAGAAGCCATCGAGTTCTGTTTCAATGGAAAGGAGAAATGTTAGAAATGTCTGGCAGAGAAAGGAGAGATGAGACAGTACCCACCCAGTGTCTCGAACTCCTCATCGTGCTCGTCGTCGATGACGGAGTCAGCATCATCAGAAGACTCAGGCAAGTAAGGGGCGAGATAGAAACGGAGAAACGCCTGCAAGCGAGGCAACTCGTCCGGCGAAGCACCAGTCTCGTGCTTGCCAATAGCGTCGACCAGAACACCGTGGTATCTCTGGACGGTTCTGGTCTTGACGTTATGCAATCGCTTGAACTTGCTCAACGTGAACGACCGATCGGTCGACGACGCAACTCGATAGAAGGCACCCATATACAGGTGCATGGCGTCTTTGACGGACGACATCGCTCTCGGACACACCTCGTCAAAGCGAAAGACGAGGAACAAGGCGCGGATGAATGTGGACGGAGCGATTTCAGGGTTGCGCGCTGCAGTGCGCTGCATGAACTTCTGCACCGTCGAGATGCAATGTTTGCCCTCTCGAGGGAGGTGAGCGGGGAAAAAGGACTTAGTGGTCTTGAGAAGATGACCAAAGATGATGTTTGTGAGGAACTGGGCTTGACGCCTCTGAGCATTGGGCGTTTTGGCCCAGATGTTGTTATTGAGATTGGACAGAGACGACATGGTTTATGGTGGTTACTGGTTAAGATAGTTTAGAACGAAATGGCAGATCCCGCGGCCTTAGATGCGTTGAGCGAAGTTAGATCCCCTATTCCGAGGCTGTGAAACGGTTCCCAGATGTTCCACTAGGTGTTTGAGAGACATTCTCCTATATGGATGATGGCCCTTCGAGGCGAGACGTCCGTCGAGGTGCAATCAGAATATCCAGATTCTAGTGTGCCACAGTACTAGGATCCAATCGGAGGCCACAAAGTCGGCCATCGTGGTCAAATTGTCGTCGGGTCGATGTTCTATCGAGAGAGACCCGGCCAAGGAGAACGACTAGCCAAAGCGTCGATGACGAGACACTGGATATACAGATAGACCGACCAACAGAAACCCAGGAGCCCATCCTCGAACAGCGCTGTCGTCGAATACTTGGGCATAGTGCGCATGAGCCAGGCATAGGCAACTAAAGGCAGGGAAGATGTTCATGGTATAATGTTGAAGGTAATGAAAATCTCGAGTTTGTTTGGATTGAGCTAGACATTGAAGGATGCGCGCGAGATGGTGGGCCCAAGCAAGAGCAGATGAGCGGGTCAATCGCCGGGGTCGTATACAGCTTTGGTGTGGATATCATCCTCCATTCGAACAGCGCACCGGCCGGTTGCAACCCACAAAACGGGACCGTGACATCGACGAGCCAGGTGGGTTTACGGTCAAAATTGTCCTTCGCCTACATATGGAGTCCCCAGTTTAACCAGTTTTTAAAATGATTACAAAAAAGTCCCTGTTTCTACAATACCACAACTAGCGTATATCCCAGCTACATTACTATTATGTGGAAAAGATTCCAATTAATTTGAACGTCGAGACACTCTGTCCCTCTTCACCCAAGAGTTGGCATTCAACAAAGTGTGAGCCTCGCGTAACAAAGTGGTCAATCATGACCAGCCTATGTAACATCATCAGAATTCGGATAAGATATAGCTTGAAAGATACGCACGCAGGTTGAGATTCGGGTATATCAGCAGCATTTTCGATGACCTTTGCCCCCGTATAATTATCGTCGACCCAACATTCCACAGCGCTCCCTTCTCCAACCTTCGAGACGGGCTCTTTGAGATAATAGATGGCGATGTCGCCCGCACCAACTTGGATTGGGATACGGAGTTTGCTGGTAGGCTGTGTCGATGACCAGTAGTGCTCGGTGGTCCGCAACGAGCTAGCACCGGCAGTGGGCGGATGATGGGCGTACCAACCAGACCCGTAGAACAGTGACGGTGGCAAAGGATTGATGAGATCGTTAGCAGACACGCAGAACGGTGCGATTTCTTCGAAAGGACGATCGCTATTGGGTCGGGTGTTGATGCGAGAGCCGGGTACTGGAGCAACGACATGCGGAAGGCCCTCGATATTTTTCTTGTTTCCTGCCTGTGGCTGCGGCTCAGGCTCTTCTTCGCCTTCTGTCTGCGCATCCCCCGGCTCTGGTACACCTTTGCGCAACCCAATTCCTCCGAACAAACCGTGGGGGTCGCCGGCGCCCTTCTCGCCTTGTCTAGATGGGGACTCGTATGAATCGCTGCTCGCCACATCCCACGCAATGCAGATCTGGGATTGGAAATAGGCGACGAGCATGTCGGTGAGGACTTCATGTCCGGCAGGACTAGCCAAAACCGGGTCGACAAAGTACTTGTCAATTGAATGGGGGTCTCGCATATAGGACGGATATAGTGCATGCTTGATGGTGACGTGCGGCACATCGTAGAATTGCGCTACTGAGTTGTGCCAATGGTCGGGTCCGACGAATCCGTGGGTTTGCTGGATCTGAGGAGAGAAATGTCCGAGGATAACAACGGCTGGTTGGTCAGGTCGAATGAGAATCGAACGAATGAGAGTTTCGAAGTGTTCCATCATTTCTTGGGTCCTGCGAATGGAATTGAATTGAGGGGTAAACAGATATTGACAAGGAGTGGACGTACGGTGCATCGTCAGTGTCTAGTTCCACGATGACGAGGTCTGTGAGGTCTGGAAGATGATGCGAGTTGCAGAATCCAAAGTAGCCAGAGTCTGTCCGTCTCATTGCACCGTTTGTCAATTCGGTGGCGGGATGAGGGAATATGCTGTTCCACCATTGGAAGAATTTGGAGGGGTAGCAACTTGATGATACGGGGTCGTCGCCGGCGCCGTGGCATGCAGACACTATGGGATGCGACTGCCCGTTAGAGGTGAAACGTCGAGGGACGTCGTGACGCACCAGAGCCTCCAATGATACTAATGGTCACTGGCTGGCCAGCGAGCGCCTTATTCAGCACTCTCTGAATGCGTGCCCCGCTCCCAACATGCGAACGGCTCTGAGACAGCGTCAGAGCACCGTATTTCTCGCCCAAGGTGTCGCCAGGTCCAAAAGACGGGCAAAAGTCGAACGGATTTGGACCCAGTTCGGTGACATTGAAGTAGTTCTTGGCTTTCAAATTGGCATTAGAGTAGGCCGGTTGGCTCACAATAGGATTAGACGTAGGTAATAGGATAAAATGAATGACAGCGAGGACTATGGCAATGAGGAAGACGACGCCCCAGACGCGGTTGGCGACGCCGAAACTTCGTTGGCTGAAACGGGATCGCTTGTCGTTATCGGAGCCCATTGGTGAACGTTCGACAGGAGGCGAAATGTATGCCTGCCCTCTACCTTGTCGTCGTTGCATGCGACGGGGGCGAGCGAGAAGTCAAGAACGTCGTGGTGGTCAAAAGGCAAAAGCGTTATGCCTGGAAAAATTCCAAACCCCCGACATGAATTCCGCATGTCATACGCTGTCAGCCCTTTGCC
Source organism: Coprinopsis strossmayeri (assembly GCA_900156845.1). Classification (NCBI taxonomy): domain Eukaryota; kingdom Fungi; phylum Basidiomycota; class Agaricomycetes; order Agaricales; family Psathyrellaceae; genus Coprinopsis; species Coprinopsis strossmayeri. Next base: position 14,031 of record FTPT01000173.1, read on the forward strand.
TTCTACCACCATTCAAAACCTTAGCTCACTGCCCGCCGTGTAGAGAACGACGCGCAAAAGTTGGTCAATGACCGCCAAAGCTGAAAAGCCATATGGCCAAAACGGTTTCTGGAATCAAATGCGCCGACTGCCAGCTCCAGCTGCCTTGGCGGTGGGGATCTTCTTCGGCTTTCTATTTGCGCGGATAATACCATGGTCAACGGTGAGTTTCGTCGATATGGAGGCCATAGATTGCTGGCACATCGCTACAATCGTCGCTGACGCCTTTACAGCCGTCGATGCCAGTATGGCGAAGCGGGCATCTACCAGCGAAATCCCGTTCCACAACCCGGCATCCCATACAACAGCCTACGATTGAACAGCGACGACGGATTATGCAGCTGCTAGGAACCATGACGCCTCATTATACGAAGCAATGCATACGAAATGCGCAACCCCTGTATGCTCAGCAGGCGCTTGAACGCTACAAGTATCTCGTTGGACACAGTCCTCCAGTCAGCCCATCCTGGTTCTCCAGCTTCTTCGGTGGAGAGGACGACCATGCACAACAACGACGCGATCTTCAGAGCAGCGAACACAAATACTTCTTCGCCATTAACCTATACAACTCTTTCGACGTCATTCCAGATCTATTCGCAACTCTCTTCAGAGTCTCCAGCATCTTGGGGTACCACAATGTCTTCGTTTCTATCTACGAGAATGGATCTACCGACCAGACCAAAGCTCTTCTCCGGATTTTTGATGCGCTTACACGCAGCGTAGGCATGCGGGTCATGATAAGGACCTCCACTCGTACTCGAGGAGCTTTCAACCACCGAATCGAGTACCTGGCCGAAGTTCGAAACTCTGCCTTTGTGCCCCTTCACGAACTTCGGGATTCGGAAGGAGAATACTTTGACACCATCGTCTTCATGAACGACATCCTTCCCTGCGTCGACGACCTCCTCGAGTTGATATGGCAAAGCCGCAGAAACAACGCTGGGATCACCTGTGCAGCTGATTACATGTACCACGAAGAGATCCAGGCTCCTGTGTTCTACGACAATTGGGTCGCACGGGACATCAATGGGACAGCATTGGAGAACGCGCCATTCGAGAGGGTCTTCCACCACCAGCCTTCTTCGTCACGGTGGCAGAAACACCTGCCGATCCAAGTCCAGTCATGTTGGAATGGCATCGCGATCCTTGATCCTGCACCATTCTACTCGCCTGCGCCTGTCAAATTCAGGATGGCGCGAATCACGGAAGGCGAGTGCAGTGCGAGCGAGTGCAGTCTGATCTGCAATGATTATTGGGAAGCTGGGTATGGTCGGATCATGATGGTGCCGCGCGTGAAGCTGGCGTACGATAGCGTAAGTGGTCGGAACGTCATTCTTAACGTACTTGCCGGGCTAACTTTGTATGTATAGCGGGTGTACGATAT